>JBCAUA010060301.1:0-11328 GCA_038406235.1 Peronia verruculata
GGAAAAACATTGGCAAAAAGGGGACGGGGGTGGGAAAAGAAAGACACACACACACACACACACACACACACACACACACACACACACACACACAAACACAAATACACAGAGAGAGAGAGAGAGAGGGGGGGGGCGCGGCAACATCAATTTACAAAAAAAGAAAAAAAATATGTATGTTTGACCTATCTGTCTACTTTAAGTGTGTATGTCTGTCTACACGTGGGGCCATCTTTGTGTATGTATATTTCTAAAGGGACCTGAGTGTGTCGAGTGTATGTGTATTAATTGTCTATGCCTATAGTGTACACATATCTCTGTGGAGTGGACCCGCTATGTATGTCAGTGTACGAGTATATTATCTATACAACGTGTGCGTGCATGGGTGTGGCTGTTAGCGTGTACAACCAAGACTAGAGGCTGAAGACAAATGATAATGTTGAACTTGAAGTGAAACATTTCATTAGATAACGAATTAATGAGTACTTCACAAGGGATTTCCGTTTAATTTATGAGCACATTCTCCACTTCAGAGTCGTTTATTTGTTGTTGTTGTTTTTCCTAGCGGCACTTTACCGATTTGGAAACCCCTTGATCTTCTGCTTTGATTTGTTTTGTTTTTCTTTCCTTTATATCGACGTAACGAAATAAAATCCAGAATTATCCAAATCCTTTTTAGGACATACTATACACTTATAATAGCACACCCGGTTCAGGCAACAACGCTACAGATGGCACACGGTTGCCATTACATTTTTAACTCATGGACCATAACAGAACTCTGTCTCTAGATTTCTTGTTAACTTTTGGAATCTACATCTTGTACACACTTCATAATAACGACAAATTAGGTTGTTCGATAATCCAGGACCGTCTCGTGTCCCGGGTCATCCGAGGTCAGGTGTCAGAATGACCTGTGGTCAAGATCAAGCTACACATTCATGATACACATAGATGATGGATGGAGTGACACAGTTATAGTGTGGGTCTGCTCCAGATTGGGCCGTTCGCTATGGACTGACGTTGGTGACATTGCCATCTACGACACGTCACACCTACAACGTCAACATTCCAACACGTCCACAGCCAGTGTCTTGCCTTCATACCGACCGGGACAATCTGTCCTCGCGTGTCAATATTCTGTGACAACAAATATTACTGCTGTCATTTTCTCTCCCCAGATTCCACTGTCTCTTTCATGGGCAATAGTTTCTAATTACTTGTGAAAAGAAACTAACTAAACTAAACTCATCCAGTCACAAAGCCAGTCAGAACCTACTTAAATTATTTTAATTTTGACAAAATCAGATACTATTCTTGAGCACGGAATTGTCCCTTAAAAGATTCCATATATAATAAGGATAGTTAAGTAACGAAATGGTCGTGACTTAGTGTGATTGTTTGACCATTCCTGTTGGGTCAGTTCTAAATGTTGACGACAATCATAATTCCAAATTCCCACCTGTGTCAGCTCCTTTCATACACCGTGTTTATAATGTGACAAAAATACTGCACAGATATGAACACCAACATTAACTGATTTCCCTGAAAACAACACCAACCACTATTGCTATTGTCGGTAAACAAAACAAAAACCCAGCATAATAAAGTTTATTGCGATTGTATTATTGTTATTCTTTGAAACAAACTGGACGTGCTCTGTATAGGTCACCGTCGTCATCTTGATATAGCATAATCTTTTCAATTTTCCTTCGCATTTGATATATCACAATAAGCGGGATTCTTCAGTCGGAATGTTGGCTTTCCCTTTTAACCGTTTCCCCACAACTGAGAGCTTTACAAAGAGCAGAGTATCTGAGCTGCTGGGTTAAGTCCTGAGCTCCTGGCCTAGACAGTTTACGGCCTGCTTGGGTTCGTTAACTCTTGGCCGAGTGGCGAGCTGAGTGTGGAGAAGTGTCACAAACTCTAGATCTACCTCTAGCCTGAATAGATGTCAGGAGATGCGGAGGGGCGAGGACCTTAACAGCAAGACATCTCCTAACCCTGCTTGTTTATAGTTATTTGAGGTCGAGGCGGCTCTGTCAACTTTTCAAGTTTATGTCCCCGCTGAGGTGGAAATTCCACCATTGTGACAAGCCAATTATCTATGTCTGTGCGCGTATGTATGTGAAACTGTATGCGTATATTTTGTGGAGAGATCGCCTGGGTTTTATACTACTGTTTCTGTCATTTAAATGCCAAATGAATATGAAATAAAATTAAACACTTAGCACTTTCTCGATGCATATTTGCTTAATCTTTATAGTCTCTCAAAAGAGATAAACTAAAGAGGCATGCGTATCAATAGCCTACATCTGCCTGAATCGGGGTGTCTCACTGCCTAGCGTGATCACCGAGGCAAAAACTGACACCGGACCATATGATAAAAAAATATGGTGTTTGTTATTCAGTCTTGGCGAGTTCCCATGCAGAACGTGATAAAGACTTTTAAATGTCGGTACTTTCTCGAACACAACTTCTCCGCTGACACATTCTACACAGATGTTCATAAACAAGGCTGTCTATGATCAGTCCATGATATAAGAATTATTTCATTTTTCATACTTCAGGTGTTGCTCAAAACCATTCTTGCCATAATAACTCTCACTCAGACAGTGTGTCTTGTCTCTGTGTGTATTATTTATTTAGTTTGATTGCGTGATATTATTTATTTACTTTCTGGTACAATCCACATGTGCAGAACAGTGGAGAACACATAGATCGGCCAGGAGAAAAAGATAATAGACGACAGACAAGTTCATCGTTTAACCGCATTGTAGTTATTCGTTACACCTGGGCCTTCGTGTCACATGACATTAGGCTCATCACAGGCTCATGAATGCTAAGAACTGTGACTAGGTCATGTCAGTACGGTAAATTATTAGCGCCGCACGAGAGCCTGTTTAGCAAATATGGCGCAAGGCCCGTGACATCACGCATAAAATGGCCGCCAGTGGCCGAGATTTACGGGCCTTACTGCTGAAGTCATTGGAGACCAGTAGCATTATCCATGTGCATTAGTCTGATAAGAAAACACCGATAACAGGAATGTTATATGCCCACACATTGACTTTCTTCAATATGTCGTTATGATCGAGGTCACTGTTGGCATAATCTGTGTGAAAAATTCCAGCTATTCTGTAAATTCATTCATCGCCCTATGTCTAATGGCTTGTAGATAAATACAGCAAGGAAAATATGTTCATTAGAATGTTTACTGTTTTCTTCCTATTTCATTTTTTGCTCATCTCAATTTTTTTCCATATTTTATTTTCTTTCTGTTGTTTGTGGAATCCTACGCAGACATACGAGATAATTATGACGAAGCTCTCAACAGAAAGAGGGAAGAAGGAAGAGAAAGAGAGGCTGGAGAGGTAAAAGAGCCAAGAGTGTTGGTCCCGAAACGATCCATTCACTAAAACAGAAACAATATCATACATTTGGAAAACACACACACACACACACACACACACACACACACACACACACAGCGTAAAAAGGGTAAGATTGAGATTATAAATGTCATTCCGAATAGTTTGACAAATTAATTTCTTTGTCTTTCAACACTCCGACATTAGAGTTACATTTGTCGAACGAAAAGGAATGAATCAGTTGAATAAAACACCGACGATTACTTACCTTATGGGAAGTCTGTTAATCGCGGGTTAACAGTGCCGCATTACAAACCTTAGAGAATGAAATCCGTGCAAAAACACTAGCGACGACAGCAATTTCTGATCCCCGATAAGGTTGGATGATCTTGAAATTACAAAATATTAAGTAACAGCAATATTTACAGAGTTTTTTTGCTCAGATTCATTGACTGTTTAGCAATAGACACTCACCCAATTGAAATGCTACCATTTGCCTTTCTTCCTCTTTCCCACCATGTGCCAAAAACAACGCCAAGAAGCGGCTATAGCTTGTTAGCAAGGTGCTATGATGGATTGCAAATTTTGCCACTTGCGTTGGGAAAGTTGTTAAAGCAGAATTAAACAAAATGCCAGGCTGCCTGACCATCTATCAAGACAGGTCGGGGCGAAGGGAAAACAGGTGCGACCAGATACCGCAAATCTTAGACAAGAGTTTTAACTTAATATATTTGTCCTTGCACTTGAATAAAAATTCAGAATCACCATCTCAGTTTTAAAATGCAGTCTGATGTTCAGTTTCAAATGATTTTTTTTTCAGCATTTACCAAATATATGCTCGTTAAAACAGTGCTATCCAGGGAGTAACATGCAATTTCACACATAGAGCCGATTCTGTACGGCGTTAAGCGCTAAATAAACCCCTTTTATTGTTGACAATATTAGAAAGAAAAAAAAAACTTAGGCGTATGTACAACTATCACACTTCTATAACTAATAAAATAAACTAAAAAAACATGTTCAGAACCAAAGAAGACAGCAAGGCGGAGATAAAGGAGAGGTTCTCTTCTCTGAACTTAATCGTAATAAGTTTTTATCTTCTGAAGGAGCAAATCAACAGGGCCTTGACTGTTTTTTTTTTTTTTTTCGAATGAAATCGATAACTAAAATTTCTCACTGTAGCAAAGATCACACACTTGAATTTTATTTTTTTTTTTTTTTCTGATTTAGCTTAGGTCTATAATATAATTTGTAAAACAAAAGAATCTCATAATTTATTATTATTATTATTTTAATTATTTTATTTATTTACTTATTTATTTTACTGAAATACAAGCACATAATTTTTGCTTGTCTTGAATGATCTGTCACTAAAACTTTTGTAGCTTTTGTATTCAAAGGGATAAAATCATCCAACGAATTAAAGTGACTTGGTTGAACTTCGTACTTGATGAATATTGAAGTTGCTACCTTAGTGTATTTCATACCCAGATAGGGACAGAGAAGGGGGGGGGGGGGGTGGACAGCGAGAGAAAGGAGAATTCTGCTGTTAAGGTTGCTCCTATGTTGTAGATGAAGAATATAAAATCTGGAGAAATATTTCCTATTAGGAACAAGGTGGACATGAATACGATCTCAATCATATTTTTACTCTTTCGTTTCTCTCAAAACTCCACATGCACAAACTTAAACTACATGGGAAGCTGTAGAGCTACCTTTTTCTTAGATTGTCTTGTCCTATCGATTTTCGAGTTTCGGGGAAAAAAATGATTATATATAGCATGCACGGGACGCTGGCGAGTTGACTCACGCTCCGTGGACTAGATCTAAAAGCCTGAAAACTGGTGGAACACAATCCACGAGCCTGTCCTTCCGTTTGAAGATAGAACTTGAGTTCGGGCAACCCGGCCAGGCCTCTCCATTAGGCTAGCGACAGTGTCAGCTCCTTAAAATCAAGGCTGTCCGCTCATGCAGAAAATTGGGGGACCCTTGATATCCAATATCTTGCTAAAAGTCATTTAGCTTCGATCAGTTGTCCTAGCCAGCTCTTATGCGAATAGGGCAGAGCGACATCAAATAAAGTGGGAGACCATGAACTTGTCATTGAATTCACTTTCTCGCTTCGGCTTCTCTTTATTTGAGACAATGTGAAAATATTCATGTTCTTGTGTATTATAAAATGTAAACAATGAAACACTGTCCATGATAAAAAGTAGATTCTGAGCTACAACTGTTAGTGAGTTAAGCAACCCTGTTGTTGTTGTTGTTGTTGTTGTTGTTGTTGTTGTTGTTGTTGTTGTTGTTGTTGTTGTTGTTGTTATATCTCTGCTTAAATGGCTGACCAACTGATTTCTCGACGACTGAATGGTGAAATGAGTGAGTGTATGAGTTATTCAGTCAAGGACTCTAATTCTTAATTAATTCATTAAATCAACCAAACGAATTAATGAATTTAATGAATGACTGAATGAACAAATTAATGAATGAATGAAATGAATGGATGAATGGATGAATGAATGACTGAAGTCCGATACCTGATGCACTATTGTCATACAGGTTGGGGATTATGGTACTTCATTATTCAATGAATCCAGCTGTTACAGGTACTCGATCATAAGGAGAGCCCAAAGTTTCACCTCGTGCTTTGACAAGCCTGGCTGAGTACCGAGCACACAGAGATTGATCCTGACCAGGCTGTTGTGGAAGACAATAGTATCCATGCTTGTGACAATGACCTTACAATTGTGCCAAGGACAAAGGCTCGTGTCACTGAGACCCACAGAAGAAGCCACCCCCTACTGAGTCCCCGGACACCTTAGCGTGTCATAAAGATGACATTAAAATTATCCACGGGAAATCTTTGTTGAGAGGATTTGGCTCTATACTGTTCTCGCCAGTGCCTCATCCCTGATATTTCTCTCTTGTTCCCAACATCGCCCAACTGTAGATTCTGAACTTTCGCTGATCTGGCTTTTGTCAAATTGATGTCGTCGCATTTCATTGTAAAACCAGTCTTCTAAGTCAGGTATTATGGTTTCCTAATGTGTGTCAGTGTGTAGGAAAGGGGGACACCCGAATGTGTCACGACATTGTTCCCCAAACATTCAGCAGTGGAATAATTCTGGTGGCTCGTACATGATGGAGATGCCAGGTACAAGAGGAACAACATCCATGACTTAATGTGGCATGATTGATTTTTGATGACACTGTTGTGAGTCCGTTACTAACAGGGTTACACAAGAAAAAGGCAGGGCTAAGATGCCATAAACATCCTGACAAGAATGGAAACAAAGCATTGAATGTTTCTTGACCACCAGTGAACTTCAGTCAAACAAAATAAAGAACGAAGACCCCAGCGGTCAGTCTCCGCTGTTTTATTGTCACCAGATCTGACACTAGCTCACGTACCTCAAAAAATGTCCATCGAGTAACGGACTTTTAAAAACCGGCAATAAAATCTCCAGCCGACAGAGGAAGCATCACGACAATAGTCCTTAGACACTAAATGGGAGTTTTCCATCAATCTATAGGATGAGAGTGCCCGGTAGATTCACACATATACATACGGCAGCATGTTGTGAGAAGGACAATTTGGTCGTTGACAAGATATTAGAACATGATCCTTTTCCTCTCTTTTTAGATATGTTGTAGTTTGAGCCTTTCAGTTTCAGTCTTGCAAAAAATTAGAATGAAATACACATTCATACCCTATTTTAGACCATGCCATTGAGACGTCAATGACAGTTTTTAGAAATTGCTTGTAGTCGATGTCAAAAACTGAAAAAGCTCATAGTCCTTGGCCTGCCGTTATTCCTTGTCCTAATCTCTGCATACAGCATTAATTCAAATGAAGAAGTGGTTATGAACAATAGCACTTATGCCGATGAAGTCCCTTGTTTATAGGACGAAAGAAACAGGAAGACCATAGATATCGGATCACGTTTCTTTTCAGAGCTCATTTCTGTTCCTGGAATGACATTGTTGTTTTTAAAAAGATCATGTTTGGTATTTTTCTAAGTGAAAGAATATACATTTGGCCATAAACTTTTATGAATTCATTCCGTTTGTTATTGATTGCCAACATCATTGTTCGTGTTAAACACGTTTGTTTGTATATTTGTTTGTTGTTGTTGTTGTTGTTGTTTTTGTTGTTTTTGCTGTTTTGTTTCAGTCATTAAGAGGAATGGATGGCTTAGTAAGATACATTTAGAACAGAAAAATAGGTAGAGCAAGTTACTACAGACTAGAGGATTCCTGGCCATTTTTTTAATGCTCTGTGTGGGTGGCCGTGGCCATGTGGTTTGGCGTCTGCTCCGTGGTGAACAACTCACGTCCGTGGGTTGAGGGTTCGAAGACTGAAATTAGCATTTTGTCATTGACTCGACTGTCTCCTATCGGACAAGGGCGAAAATGTCTCGGCAGGTCCCCGTGTACGTTGCGCAGGTTTAAAGAACTCTTGACAATTAGAAATCGTTGAAAAGTTTTCGGATTGCCCCTGCCCGGGCAAATTTCTGAATTCCAAATTTCTACCTACAAATTCTCACTAAAAACAGGCAGCCCCTTAAAGCTGAGAGAATCCCATTTTCGTAGGATTGAAAGCGTGAGGAGGAATAAAGTACTCTGTCTTCGTTATTTTCCGTAGTGTTTTTCTATTTTATTGAAGACACGCCCAGTCTTATTCATCTAGTATACCAGGAACGCTAGACAGCTCGATTTATCTGTGTGTTTTGTATGGTACCCGATATATTGTATCTGTCTGGCGTTCCATATATTTGTTTATGTTTGCAAATGTGTGTGTGTGTGTGTGTGTGAAACAGCTAGTTGAGAGAATGCCAGCCGATAAAAAGGACCTTAACTCTAACAATGTTGGTAGAACCAGCCGGATCACCAAGGCGCCTGTGACGAGGACATTAAGTAGTAGTAGTTCAGAAATGACGATATAGTCTTAAGATGCTTTGATGAGGTTTGATGGTGACAGTGTTACATAGGTACGCTCCTACTGTAAGTTTGTGAGGTACTTGTGAAATAGTTTGGAAACACGAGATGTGATTAAATGAACAGGTTTATAATCAGACCGATCCCTTCAAACTTTCTCCTATTACCACCAATATCTCCCTCGTCTCTGGCTATGCCGCTACTGTAAGTCAGAGTTTGACAGCAGAGAAGAGAGAGCACTAGAATGTAGATCTGCACACCCACATCCTGCACACCCACATCCTGCACACCCACATCCTGTACACCCACATCCTGCACACCGTCAGGAGCTGAGTACCATTCTGACACAGCTGGTGAACGCACACTCGACTACCAAGCGGAAAAACGGAATTGGCTTGTCAAGAATTTGAGAAAGGAATATACATGTGTTTGTGCGTGCGTGTGTATGTGTGTGTATGTGTGTGTGTGTGTGTGTGTGTTTGTTTGTTTGTTTGTTTGTTTAGTCACTCATTCACATTGCACAATTCTGCCTTTTACAAATGTCACATGCAGAAAATCAAATTTTGCAAGAGAACCCAGTAGACTTAGATCTATTTCACTCTGTTACTCAGTGAACAACTATTCTACAGCTACAGATGACTGTTTTATTTATTTCCCAGGTCACAGTGTCCTCCATCTTGTTCTGAGTGTTAGTGCAGCCACAGCAGAGGACCAAGATATTGTTGAGACAAATGTGCTGGGATTTGTTGTTGTGTGAGTCGTTATATTCCATAGTTATCCAGTTTTGTACTTCAGCTAAAAAGGTTATTAAGGTGTACTGAGTCAATACGGCATTTTAAGTCATCAAAGCATATTGTATTTAGCATGCATTGAAAAACAAAGTAGTTCATATATCGAGTTGAGATTATGGTCTAACATTGAATTGTGAAATAAAAGTAACTGATTCTTTCAAGAGATTATTTTATACTCCTTTCTGTTTATTGGAACAGTTTTTTGTTTTTTTTAATGTTTTTGGTAAGTCTTGTCAATCAACTCGTGCAATGAAGTTCAGATGTCAAGATTTTTGTAGCCTTAACCCTCTGAGGCTGGAGGGCAATAATGAGTGAAAGTATACCTTATTGTGATTGGCGAAATCTATAATGAACTGGCAACTTTCTGTGCTGTACTCACCCCCGTATGTTGTCTCCGTGACGGGAGTACAAAGTGAATGAGTGCAGATTTTGCGCAAAATTTGAAATTAATTGACCGTGGTGGATTTTAACTGTTGACTAGAGCAGATCTTCTATATCTATGTGGAGTAGAGCCAGTGACAGGAAGCACAGAGATGGTGGGGAGACGAGGAAACGTACAAATTTCAAAAAGATTTGTATAAACAGAAAAAAATGACATATGACTATGGAAACTGGCAGAAATGGAGCCATGTGATCGTCTCACATCTTGTAATTACTGGGCTCCACTTCTGCCATACGTTTGGACTGGCATATCTTTGCTATTAACTCTAAAGTGACGCAAGTGCTGAGAGCCATAAGAAGATCTGGTGAGTTACGTTTTAGTGAAACACATCAACCAGGTAGATCTAGATTTACATTTATACCACTGTATCTTCCTTGATCTCATTTTTAACACCAACGCCAAGTATTCGATCTATACATATCAAAACTCTCTGACTGTATAACGGGGCATCAGCTGACCAGGCTAAGATAAGCAAACTGTTGACCTTCAGAGCAACTGCAACAGTCCAACACACCGTCACTCTGGACAACTCCAATAGCCAGTGGTCAATGGGCTGTGAGACTATGTGAATAGCTGAGGATCAGACTATGGAGACTGACCACACCAACACACAGATGGCAGAGTTTCCGGTCAGCACCGGCCAGTGGTCACTCAGAGAGATCCTGCTACCCTCACTGACAAACTTGACAGTCAGAATGTCGGGCAGGAACAGTTGGCCAGCTATTGTAAGTTTTTCCCTAACCTCATTTTCTAATTACAGTGAAAACCTAAAACAATTACAGGATTGGTGCGACAATAGACATGTTCTGTTATAAGCGGTTTCCTGTTATAAAAGATTCCGCCTGTACACGCCCATGGGTTGTCTTACCTCGACTGTAATCACCAGCATTGCCAGGACGTTGATGATAACTTGTGTGCGAATGATTACATGTGAGTTCCCTATATGTTATTTAGTCTGTCCGTACGTGTGATTGTGTGTGTGTATGTGAGAGAGAGAGAGAGATAATGGGAGTGTGTATATACGTGCTTCTGTTTAAAAAAAAATATTTAAAATAAAAATAAAATTGAAAAGGCTCAAAGGGTGACACCTCCCTGTAGATGAAGGCGTAAGGTCCAGGTTAGTGCAGTGCTGAGCAAACTAGGCCAGAGAATGAGGGGCGAGTAATCAAAAATGAGGACAGAGTTCAACATCTGTGTTATTTTATACATTCGCTGGTTACACACTCTGTCTTTACACCAAATGTTTGGAGGTGGGACATTGAAGAGGTGGAGCTGGTCCCACAGCAAGTTGTACTTGTGTGTCCATTTATATTTAGTTTCTGTTTAGGCCTCTTCACAACCTGATTTTTCAGTTTACAATATACATGTATGGAACTCTTTGATTGATATACCTTTTCTAACTGGTAAGTGTTTTTAACCGTGCCACGGGTACTATGGCTGTAATCGTGCTGATGTGCCATTAAATTCTAACTTAAACAAACAAACAAACAAAAAAGTAAACAAAAAATAAACATTGAAAAACAGTGAATACCACGGGCGCCAGAATTACTGACGAAGGATTTGTTGAGACAACAGCTATATTTACTGATCTAGAAACTTCTGTGTCAGGCTGTCAGAGCACCGCATTCCAGCATAATCTGTCAACAAGTACAGCCAGCAACACTGTGTGTGTGTGTGTGTGTATGTGTGCGTGTGTGTGTGTGTATGTGTGTGTCTGTCTGTGTGTGTGTGTCTGGGTGTGTGTGTCTGTGTGTGTGTGTGTGTGTGTGTGTATGTGTGTGTGTGTGTATGT
>JBCAUA010060312.1:0-11328 GCA_038406235.1 Peronia verruculata
ATCTATCTATCTATCTATCTATCTATCTATCTATCTATCTATCTATCTATCTATCTATCTATTTGTCTGTCTGTTTTGTATGTCTATCTGTCTGCCAGCCCGTCTGTCTGTTTACCTGACAATCTATCTTTTTAACTTTCTGTCTATCAGTATTTCTTTCTCTCTGTCTCTGAGAGGAAGTTTTAAAGAGAAGCGGTTTCACAGTTCTATGCTGCTCCTTGGGTCAATGGTCTATGAAACAGATCTATGAAATAACTAACAACAGCAAACGCTTCATGGCATTTTGATAACCTGCTTATAAGATATTCATCTATTCATGAGGTCAGTGCTACGATTATGGATCGGTTGATATCTCCGCCACGATAATTACAGGATAATATTCCTTCTTCCTGGTCTAAATCCCCCTGTGTCTCGTATTATCCTAACACTATGCTTAGTAATACATAATATACTGGTAATCTGTGGTTATAAGGTATATCAATCAAAGTGCAGATATATACAGCGCTGAGCCCTCTTAGTGGATTTTATATTATAGACATTGATTTATTGCTAACTTTACTAGGGCTATTCAGTATTGTATAAAGCCACTTCTTACAAATACATTATCTGTACGCATTACTCATATTTCTTAAGCCTCCATTAATCAACTAGAGACGGAGCTACCTATTCCAGTACAATATATCGTTCACATTAAGCAAACTGATGGTCTCAGTCTCCTAAATTTACTTCGACTATTTGACGCTATATACGGCCATTTTTCTACTAATACTGTATCATTGAAGATTACCAGTCGTATTTCTGAAGATCGCGCTAATGAATCTCCGGGCCGTTAATAATAATTGTGACCGCATTTGATCGACCAAAAATCTCGCTAATTGACTGAAGACCTCACTAATCATTCTATACAATTTATCAGTGCTGGTAGACAAAGTCTTACTCATATTTGAATACTATCTTTTGTGTAAGCAAACTTAGTGAATCTGTCTTCATCCTCCTTACCCCCAGCTGCGCCTGATAATTAGTCCAGTAGTAAACTTGTTGGGATCAACCGATTGCTCAGCCATACTGCGTCTTCGTTGGCAAAAATTTCAAAATGGGCAGGACAGAAAGACAACCCAAGCCAGGGTTCGGCAAGGGCAGTCACTCCAATTTCTTTTCGTCTCCCTGCTTTATAGTTTTCCCTGAACTGAGACCTTTGCACCAAAACTTAATATTTGAAATGAAATCTTGTCCTGTAGCTTCTCGTATGGTTACATCAGTAGGCGTTTGACAACCATCGGATGGTTTTTGTAATTATTTGCCTCATAGCCATGATTATGTATCTCAATATACGTTTTTAATCACGGAAAACCTTTAGTATGGTGTATGGCACAATTAAGGCTGATGCACTGTTGTTTAAAGAAAACAGAACAAAACACGCGCGCGCGCGCACGCACGCACGCACACACACACACACACACACACACACACACTTTTACATAGTGACGGAGGTAGAGGAGGTGATGACAATATCCCTCGCGTTTCCAGTAACAGGTTCATTATACTAGCGTCTCCTAATAAAGTAAGGCTGCGATTCGATGAGCTGGCAAATATGTATCAAACATCAGGCGAGGCTAAAAGCTACCTACAGCATTATAAACCCAGCGTCAGAATTTCATTACATGTATTTCATTATGAGGGCTCCGACCCGAAGCCTAAGTATAGTCACTAATAGGCCGATACTATTTCTAACCGCAGAGTTGGCTCAAGAAATAATGAGTATCGTCAAGAAATAGGCAGGCTCCCCACAAAGCCATCAGATAATGCATTTCCTCATCTAATCAATATCTTTGCCAGGCCTGGTCCCGTGCAGTATCTTCTGGTAACGATTGGGAACAGATTCTTCAGGCGTCCTACAAAACACGCAGATGTAGAGCGGACTGTCTTGTTAAAATTACATGGTCACACATATTATACATACTTCAACACAGACAAAAGTGTGAACATATTATCGAGACCAGGCATGTCCCAGAAAGACAGAGCTGGTAACGGTATGACTAGAGGAAAACATAGTATAATGGATACCATTGAGATTGAGAGATAGAGATACTAACCGTGATATAATGTAATCAATAGCACCAACACAGTCACATTGACAGGGCGTGATATAGAGAAGCCCAGAAGCTCAGAAGCCGCTGGGTTTCTTAGCCTAGCCTGGCCTATGATTTTTATTCCGGCGACAATACCAGACACAGGTTATGCAAAAACTTAGCGTAATTTAATTGTCGTGAATGGCGGTAATAATATTAATAATAGTTTCACGACTATTATCATTTCCCCCCTCGGCTTCGTTGATTCTTACAGTAAGAAAACATCTACCAGAAAATCTTGGTTTATTCGTGCAGACCTCATACAAGAGACAGGTATACCAGTCTCCTCTGCCTAGTTCTTACCCAATGACACACATAATATTATACTTGCTTGTTCACTCACACGCTTCTGGCTATAATTAATTTTGTCCTCTGGTTCTATCCATCTAGTCGTAATCATCTGCTGTTCCTCACATGATGTAAATATTTTAAATATGTGATCCAAGCTCATTTTAATGTTGACGAGCTAGATATGATTCAACGACAGTGTATTCTCACATTCATAAATTTCAAGGCGTACATTTGATTCGTGTGGCAGTTAAAAGAGAAATTTGCATGGTCTAAATGTTATTTCAGAGACGAAAGTGTCAAATCTATCATACTAATGAAATAAGTTTGTGTATTCGTGGGGAAAAAAATAAATAATAAAAATTGTGTACGATACGGCGAAAATATGACGATAACAGTTGGCTCCAAACATTATTTCCAATAGAATCATCAAAATTAAATCTTTATCTTCTTATACACACTCGTTTATGTATATAACCTGAAAGCCATTGAAACTAAGGCGTGGTTTCCATGAATGAAGCTAATAAGTTTGCTGATGTACTGTTAAATGAAAACTTAATACAAGTAAACGTTTAGGCGCTCATTTCCATTTTTTTTTTTTTCGGCTGAAATCTGTTATTTCTGAACAACTGAAGAGTCATTTGTTTCAGAATGCCAGTAGATCATTTCAAGAAAAGAAAAAGATTACGAATTTGTTGGTAGTCAACGCTTGTGGATGTGCAAAATCAGCAGTGAAATCCTTGTGGTCGGATGATAGTGCAACGGGAAGTCGGGACGTTCCACTGTCATGTTTCCCGGGGCAACAGAAAGCCTTGTAGATCCCACTTATTTTACTGTGCATCAATTCCCTTGCCAATCGGTGCTTACGCACAGGCGGTTAACCTCTTGCTTTTTGAAACAGTTGGACGGGAATCGTTGGTATTGTTGATATGGCGAAATCGAAGAAGCTTTTTTTTTTTTTTTCCCCTGTTGTCAGTTTAACCCTTCTCTTACCAAAGTGGTTCGAAGTGAAGTCAGAAGAAGTATGTACTAGCTCATCCTTGGCGCTTTTGAAAATCAGTGAGGAACAAAACAGGAGTCACCTTGTCCAAGAGCCACATGTGTGTATGGAAATCCCAGATATAGTATTGAGCGCTGATTTAGTCCTCCGCATGTAAAGTGTTAAGTAGTTCTGCGCTTTACACTGTCAACAATTACGTGCTGCCTGGCAAAAGAATTCTTTTTTTTTTTTTTCTCCTTTAAAAACGCACACTGCGTGGATCAATCTAGGAAGTTATCAGTGGTGAGAGAGAGAGAAAATAGGGGGAAAAAAAGAATGTTGTTTTTGTTCCTGTTCTCTTGCCACAGGGCTTGATGCAAAATTATAACTTAATTTGGCAGTCTGCAGTTTTTGTTTACTTAATTTGTGCGCAACAACAAATGCCATAGTGTTGGTTACTTTGGATTTTATGGATTAGCACATCGGCACGATTTGCGCCTACATTTGCGTCAAAATACGGTATCATAATCAGGCAGGAATTTAAACGCCTTTTATAATGTAAAATTATGGTTGTTAAAGAGTATCAAAGGAAACCAGTACAGACCAAAATCATACGGGGGTGGTTGTGTGGTTTGGCGTCTGCTCCATGGTGAAACAACAACAACAATAACAACAAGAACAACAACAAAAACGCACTTTCTGAGGTTGTGTGTTAGCTTCGCGGGTCTTCTCATCGGGGGATGGGAGGGAGGGACACAAAGATCGAAAACGTGCACATTTTCAGTGACAACGTTCCCCTGGCTTAGGCTGTGTAGGGAAGCCCGACGTCTAATCTTCTCGGATAAGGTCCCATGTGTACTTTACGCTGGTTAAAGAACCCGTGGTAGTTCAAACTCGGTGAAGAGTAGGTGGAGTGTAGCGGTCAGGGCAAAGTTTTCAAAGTCCAAACTATTATCGCAAAAAAACGAACAAGCGAACAAACAAAAAACTGGCAGCTTCTGAAAGCAGAGATAGTCCTACTGTCTGAGGTCTTCAAGGCTTAAGAAAAGCAGCAAAATCATTCGGGTATAAACTTTTGGCTTCTCCGATGGTGTGGCTGACGGCGGAGCCGTCGGCAGAGTTTTTAGTTTGCATTTAACAGTTAGTCTAACCTTTAGAGCACAACGCACTTTTTTGCAACACGGGGACTGTTGTGCTGCAAGAAAGAGGAGGAAATTTCTGTGAAAGAGCGGAAAATTATACAGTAACTCCAGGGGCATGCAAAAAGCAGCTTCAACAATCAGGACAAGAAGAATAGAATAACGGACCACAATACATTAAGTCTCACACAGTTAATTCTCTGAAAGATCCTAGACATTGATATTCGATATGGCAGCAAAACTTCCTTACAGCAGAGACACCAGGTCATTATCACTATCAGATTATCTTCATTATTCAGTGATCTATAATTTATAAGTCAGACGTTATTCATTCATTATTTCATTCACTTGCTCATTCATCCATCGGTTCATTCATTCTTCCATTCATTCATCCGTTCATTCACTCAATTTTTTTGTCTCATTGTTAACGTTTCTGCTTGTCTATATATTTATTGGTTGATTTATATTGTGTTTGTCTATGTGTTTATCTATTGATTTATCTAGAGAAAATAAATAGCAACACGACCAGGAACAAAAAAACAAAAACCCAACTTCGTACTAAAACGAACTGCCTAAGAATATTACTAACAAAACAAAATAAAAGACAACAACAACAACAAAGATATGACATAAAAGTAACCAAGAAATAAGTGGAAATCAGTATCACATTGAAATAACACTCAAAGAAAACCAGCAGCTGTCAAACATGGGAAGACATTGCTTGGTCTCACCTTGAATACCAGGTTCCGTGGATTCCACAGTAGTTACAGTTATTTTTTCTTTCTCTCTAAAAGAGCAAGACTTTTTCTTTCTCTCACTATTTATTTATTTTTTTTTTATTATTATTACTTCCCCCCCCCCTCTCTCTTTCTCTCTCTCTCTCTCTGTGTGTGTGTGTGTCAAATCTCTACGTATAATTACTGTATGTACTCACGAAAAGCAGTTAATTTTTTTCTCACGATAGGAGGATAGTTAGGAGTTGAGCACCAACTGTCTCTAATATTCAAGAAAGAGCAAGTGGCTATACTTTATTACCAAATGTAACCTTCATGATACAATGTGGCTAACTTTTAAACCTGTCCTCATGTCTATAGTCTCACGGCATGCCCTAAACTTTTCCTGTTCCAATTGACGTTTGCTTTCAAGCTTGTCTGTCTGATCTCTTATGTCTTGCAAATGGCGTATTATAAATTATTATTATTATTATTATTAATTATTATTTTATTGTCATTTTTATTCATCACTATATTCATCATCATCATTTTACCACCACCACCATTATCATCATCATCATCATCATTGTGCAAGACATAACGGGGTAATTACAGATTGTTGTTGAGTAATTAATAGTTCATGCATTGAGCATGCGCCAGGTCTCTTCGGGCATACGGCATCTCCACCGCCTATCATGTTTATTTGATTGTTTGTTTGCGTGTTTGTTTTCAAAGTTTGATTGACCATGCTATGCCACTGTCCCCCCTCCCTTCCTCCCTAAGAATTGAATCTGATTGTTTTGTGATAGAAAACGTAACACAAAACCTTTCCAACACTCTGTGGTGAAATAGCAAAACTCTGCCCTAATAACGCATTGCAAGTTTTCTCACTGAATGCCTAGTGATTTGCATGACAGATGTGTATACACAACCATACATGACTATATGCATTCCTGTTGCGACATGATGATGCCATGTCATGTATTTATTCATATATGTGACTGCCCATGAATTTAGATCACTAGCGGGAACGAATCACGGTGCAAACATAATGAACTATATTGTATTGTACGCACCATCACTAGAGATCATTATTTTGTAACGTTCACACAAAGTTTAATCTGTGTCCGTGTTGTTCCAGTATAACTTTCTATGTACAAAGATCACAATGTTGCCAGAGGTAAGATAAGTTTTTGCAAAAAAAAAAAAAACCCAGATTATTTGGCTAAATAGCTGTCGAATGAAATAAATTCTCTTTCTTCCTCTGTCACACGCCCAAATTAATGTCCTATGAAGACGATCATCCAATTCCTTCGGGTTACATATCTGTCCAATATTCTTCAACTCGGCCTGTGATTTCAGCTGCGCTATGAATAAACCAAGTGCCAAAATTCCAACTTTCTGAAATTGATATGACTGAAAAGAATCCGAACAGAATCTCTCAAAATAGGAATATATAATAGGAAAATTACATTTGATGCATAAGATAAAAAGTGTCGCGACAAGAAAACTATCGAGATGTATGACATTATATTGCAGGAGATCATTGCGATGAGCTGGTATACATTCAAATAGGATTATGTTATCAGTTTTGTCACCCTGGGGAACACAGACAACGATCATTAGATAGGAAATACATTTGAAACAGCAGCATATTTATAGGGCCAGTTAAAGGTTGGGAAGTCAACCTCTGTCACTATTATTGGCTCTTGCCATTCAAGAGGGAGATATAAGCTATTATAAATAAAGCCATGACATTCTTATGGTATACAGTTTGGCAATATCAGTTCTAATTATATTGTGTTTTCTGCCCAGCAACGACGATGAAATTTACATTCAGTTTCAACACCTGTAGTGCTCTCTTTCGGCCTACCAACCAGCCCGCGCCATTTAAAAATGCCCTAGGTAATTTTCCTTTCTAAACAGTAACTGGTGAGACGCTTCACTATAATCAGGGATTTTGCTTATCAGTTTGGAGGAAAAGTTGCCATTTAAACATGCTGAAAACTGTTACACGAGCGAACAGAACAGTATTTTATCTATTTTCGTCTTGAAATTTTGTTAATTTTGGAAATGAAAATAAATCGTTGTACTGCCATTAGACAGGGAATGCTGTGTTTCAATAGTTGGAGTTGTCTTTTTTTGATGCGTTAGAATGTAGAAATAGTAGAATAGATATAAATGTTATTTGAAGATGCCAAGCATAAACAACGCGGACTGGCAAAGCGCTGATCTGCAACCGTGGTTTAAACTTAAGCACTTTATCGTCAATTGTTAGACGGCAAGTAGTTTTGCTAAAGACGGTACAGCAAGAGTTTCTCGTCAAAGCCGTGCACTTAAAGCGAATGTGCACATTTAGATATTGACAATCGAATTAGAAGTTCTGTGGGCGTGTCGGAGTTGTCTCCACCGAAACGTGAAGTAATCAATGGCTGTTTTAAAATAGGAACTGCCTTCAGTGCTTTGTTCTATTCTGTAAGCATTCTATTGGTGACGATGTTTATTTTTTTTTAACCTTTTAGAAGATAATGATTGAGCAAATGCTGCTCGTTACGGGATTTCATCGATTCAACCACCTGCTGCCCCAAACACGCACATTTGTCATGCAAACATACCACTTGTCAGTTCATGGCCTGCTGTGACATCATACTCCGCTTTAACTCTTTTATTTATTTTTAACAATGCCAAACAGTATACACAAAAACAAAGATTAAACACAGAAATTAAACGATTCAAACAAAATCAATTGAGAAACCTATTTCCCCGGTTAGCTGAGAAAAAAAAAAAAAAAATCGGTTGATGTAATATACAAAGGGCTGCAAGCGTCTTGTGAGCAGTCGATGACTATTTGAAACTCTCGAGGTATTATAGACAGGCAAACCAAGGCTGGCGGATTGTATATAGCATTAGCCTTCCCAGCTCTTGACAAAAATTATAATGAGGCCGTGATTCAGAGCCGTGCGTGACATGCACTTATCTCGGCCCTCGGTCGTGCATCCAGCCCTGAGAAACAAGCACTCACTCAGCCCGCTAGGCTACACACTGACTCGTCCTTCATCTACACCAGCTGTGCCCATGGCCACGCCCAAGCCTTGGTGCATCAGGGCACGGTGTGTGTCTGTGCTGCGTGTCGGACCAAACTAGCAATTTTCAGCCGATTTGCAAGTCAATAGATGTGTTCTCTTGTACAGACACACACACATACATGCAATCGCGAGTGTTATCTCGCCATTTTATTTATTTATTTATTTATTTTTGCTTACTTATGTATTTGTTTATTATACTGCAGTCAATCGTTACTCGGACACCCTTCAAAAACGTTTGTTTCTTTTCAAACGTGATTAAAGTGGTAGGGTTGAAAGTTTCATATTATAGACAACATTTGTTTTTCCACATGAAATTATTTTGCTTCCTTATAGTTTTTCGACCGATCGACATTTTGTTAAATATGAACACTTTTTCGCAAGAAAATATAGAGGAGAAAGGAACACAGAAATCGTATATTGGGCCATATGTATAGAATGACAATGTGCGCCAGATATAATGATGTAAACAGTCCCCCAGTCGAGCCACAAACATTTAGCCCAGTTTGTCTTTATTGTGGAACAGTGCTAACCTACTACCTCTCAACACAGTCAGACCTGTGAAAAGGCTGCAGACGTTTCACGATAGAAGTTGATACAGGAGAGAGAATCGAACTGGAGATAATAAAATCACAGTAATGGATTCATATTGACGTTTTCGTTACAATAGTTCATTTTCGACTAAGCAAAAAAAACCTGTAAATCCCCGCCGCAGTGTTTGTACCCACCTGCCAAAAAAATAAAACACTCACCGATGTTTGTTACGGCTCCACCACGAGATCTGAGAACAGTTGCCACCAGTCCCGTGCATTTTGTTATGCGTTTTTCTGTGTATGTGGTGATGAACAGTCGGAAGTGTTTGCACCGTCCCACTAAATTAGAAGGGGATTTCCAGCCGTTCGCTTAGTTTGAACAAATCTGTTATAGGGCTCGGAGATCTCCATTCAAAGTTTTCTCGGGAGGAGGGGAGGGGGGGGGGAGTATTTTTGACTGCTAGAAATGCAGGTAGAAGGAAGAAGAATTCTACCTCTTTATTGAGTAGGAAGAAAGCTAAAGGTAGACCGAAAGGTTGTAATCGGTGAAGTACAAAGGAAGACCAGAAACACGCACTAGATAAAACGAACTCCTTCGGGAAGAGTGTTCTTTTCCCCCGTATAAAACACCCAGCTTTCATTAATATTTGTACGGAAATAAAAAGACTGCTGACAGAGTCCAGGCGTGATACAGCCCACCCACAGAGGCTACAATATCAAGCCGATGTACCGAGACAAAACACGACCTCTTGAAATGTCGGGTTTTTTTTTTTTTCACCCACGTGTACACAACCAGGAAAAGAAAGAATACTTATTATGGCTATCCAACGCGCTTTTCCTTAATCAGTTTTTCTCGAGTGAGCCGGGTGACTGTTACCACCCTCGGCGGCTTAAAGAGAAGTCCACAGGAAAACGGGAGTTTTTATAACCTCTCAACATTGTCAGAAATTTCCAGCCTCAAAGTTCTGACTTTTGCGGAGAGCAACACCGTCTTTTAGATAGGGATTTTCAGAAATAACTAAAATAAAATAAAATGAAGTAGATTAAAATAAAATAAAATAAACATCTTTTAGACAGGGAATATCAGAAATAAATAAAATAAAATGAAGTAGATTAAAATAAAATAAAATAAAATAAAATAAATAAATAAATAGTAATACACAAAAATCAGAGCACTTAATTCTCTGCTTTTTGCCAAACCCACTTCTGACTAGTTCTCATGTTATCTGTCATCGTAATCCTCTGGTCATACCATGATTTGTCACTTTATAGAATAGTGTTGAAAGACAGAATACAGGTATTTTACTGGTAACAAACTCAATACACCAAGGTAATACACAGGAATAAAATAGGGTGAAAATTGATCCTGTTATTTTGATCACATCTATCATCTCCTGTGTCTTGTCTGATCTTTCTGGTTCTTACAGTTATTTTCTTTCTTTTCATCTCCTTTCTTTCTTTTCTTGGTTTCTTTATTCTAATTTTCTTTCATTATTTTCATTCATTCATTTTTTTTCTTTCTTTCTTTCTATCTTTCCTTCTTTCTTTCTTCACCTTTTCCTCCACCTCTCACGTTTTTTCCTCTCTGTAGTTGACTCTGTCCTGTCATTGGTTTTCCTGTGTACAGCAGCTGCTCTACCCAGACCAGATCTAACAGAGTTTTGTCTATTCCAGTAGATACTGGTGTGTGCAGTAGCAATCCGGACTCTGGGCCCAACTCCCCGCCAGGCAGTGCTCTGGGCTCGGTCGCCAATGGAAGTCTGTCATCCTTACATTCAAAAGAGGTAAGTCCACACAGTGATCACTACCAGAAAACGCAGTGGGTCAATGAATAAGGCGTCTGCTCATGGAGAAAACCGGCAGGGATCGACTCGCGGGTTCTGCATCGGGGGATGACAGGACACGAAGATCGAAAACCTACATTTTTTTTTCAGTGACGCAACTGTCCCTGGCTTCCTGTGGGTAGGGAAACCTGACTCTAGCCTTCTCGGATAAGGGCGAATATATTTCGGAGGTCCCGTGTGTAAAAAGACCATCAGAAAGTTTGTCCTCATCCTCATGTGATTCTCATTCTATGGACTTCTGAAGTCGCTTCTGTCGCTCTTTTCCTCCGCCACTATCTCACGTTATCTCTCTCTCTCTCTCTCACATACACACACACCCACCTACACACACACACACACGCCTGCGCGCCTTCACCTTGACCAATCCTCCTATCTTTTTTCAACGTGCGTTTCTGCTCATCTCACGACCTGCTGTTGAACGAACGATCGAACGAACGATTGATTGATTCATCCATTCACTCACTCACTCACTCACTCATTTATTAACTCACTCACTCACTCACTTAGTAATTCACTTATTCATTCGCTCACTTATACACTCTAACTCACTCACTCACTCGCTCACTCACTCACTCACTCACTCACTCACTCACTCACTCACTCACTCACTCACTCACTCA
>JBCAUA010060323.1:0-11327 GCA_038406235.1 Peronia verruculata
ATAGATAGATAGATAGATAGATAGATAGATAGATAGATAGATAGATAGATAGATAGATAGATAGATAGATAGAAAAGCACAGACGGACGGACATAGGAGAAATGAGAAACGTATCAAAATTGCCTATAAGTTTTTAGCACATTGATATTGTGGAAAATGTGAGGCTGTTATAATTATTTACGATACTGACACACAAATATACGGAAAACAATAGGATAATAGTCGGACATAACTAGTGCTTGCACAGAGTGGGATGACGCATGTTTTGATAGTCTCACTAATTTGAATATTTCGGAGACATTATTAACTATATCACTCTCAGAAACTCTTTCCACCATCTAGCTGGTCGATATACAACTATTTCCTTTGACGTCCGCAGATATTATTACTGTGTACTATTTATACACTGGTTGAGAGAATTTAAATCTTCATGTTTTGTACTAGGCAGTCGCTGACGTCTTGTGTGTGATGTAGAATCATGATATCTTTAATTGTTTATAGGCCAAATTGTGATCGCGTTTAGGAATAGAAAATGAGTTAATATTTAAGCATTGTCTCTGTTTTTGGTTCAGTCAGGCATGTGATGGATTGTGTTTACGAGGGCTGAATTGTTGTTATCCGTTCTTTATGCAGAACGTGACTATAACGCTGCTGATGGTAGACAAAATATGGGGTTCTCGGTATTGTGGTTGCAGTTAGTTAATTTTTTTCTATAGGAAATTACAGTAATTTTGGTTCATGAGGCATGTACCTTTGATGAATGATAGGTTTATTATGGCAAACAAAAAATACTTGAACTTTGTTATTTATACGTTTTAGATTCTTCTATTCCAAATGTTCCTCCAGTCAACGTCTTTATGCCTTTTTTCAAACAGCTTAATTCAACAAGATATATTTTCATTATGGTAAGGATAAAATTGCATATACTTTCGAAAAAGATCCATGTTTTAAAATAGAAAAAAAAAATGTATGCGGCCGAGACAGATAACTTTCTAGGAGGCTGCTAAGCAACGTGCAACTGAAAAGTTATAATAAATATATGGAATCTTTGCTTTCGTTTTGCCTGGCCTTCAGATGTGCAAGGTTTTCTCATAAATACATCATTAACAAACAAAAACCAGATGGTATTTGTGACTGTATCACCGAACTTGTCTTAATGACGCCCTTCTGTTTTTTGAGAGAGAGATTTTTCGTTTACTCTATAGGTCTATGTGCACACACAGATAATTAAGCTTAGCAGTGTCCAGGAGCTGATCAAACTCATATATTAGTTCACCAAACTTGGCACTCAAATTTCTCTCCAAACAGCCAAGACTATGATAATATGATATTCATTATAACAGTTTATTCACCTCAGTTCTAAAAAAAAAAAAAAAAGAACCTATTTTAATCCACCTCCTGAAATTAAACATGGATGCGTCGAACAAAAAGAAGCCTACAAATATTTAAGAGTAACTATTAATTCAAACTAGGACTGGCATGATTACGCTTCCCCCGCCCACTCAAAGGTGAATCAATGTTTATATTTCATTCAAAAACTAAAATTATCTGATGTAGACAAAGATTTGATCAGTATGTCTTATAACTCTATCATACTAAATATTACACGTTTTATATAATATCATTACCACATGGGTGGGAAATATACTTGAGCCAATCAATGGATGTGTCAACAAAGTGATCAGAATAGCTGAAGGAAGCCATAGGTATATCGACACCTTATACCAGGAGTCCAGGATATCAAAGCTTTTTATAATTCCCGAAAACTTTATGCACACACTTTATATGTTATTATATATAATCAATTGAAATATTCCGGAAAAAGCGGACGTTTACTGCAAGTAAGAACTAACCAAGAGCGATACAGAAATTTATTTCTACCAACAGCGATACGTTTATCAAGCTGAGACAGGGTTCCATAACTCTGCCTTATTGTGATGTTATTGGTGATATTTCTGTCTGCGTGTCAGCTTAAGTGCAAATGTAGCTTACGTAATCATACATCACGAGCTCAGATCTTTGTTGTCATCTCTATTTTGAGCGAATTGGAGATACATCTGCCATGTGAAAAAGGGATAGTAAATCTACCTTGTACTGAAGTCATTTCAACTATCACTTGCTCAAACGAGTATATTTTGAAAATCATTTTGTCCTATCTCAGAAAAACAGTTGCTAAGCACAACTCATCAATTTTCTCAAAATGTGAAAAATGGAGATAAGGCAACAGAGAAATGAGCTGACGGCATGTGTTCTGTGCCTCATAACTGTGTACGGAAGAAATAAAGTTTATCTTGTCCTATTTACCCATATCTTATCTATCTTATATCACCGCGAAGTATCAATGGGAGATCGTTTCGAAGATTACCTGCCCCTTCCAAAAGAAGGGCTCGTGTAAAGGGAGATTATTTTGACCAGCCCTATTACTTCCCTTTGCCAGACAAAAGGCGTGTTTAGCGAGCAGTGTAAAGAAAAAATCCCTTTAATTCTTGTCACTCGAAAGACTGATCTCCCCAAAAAATCTCATAAAATTATAACTATAAGAAAGAAACATTCTCTTTACATCATAATTTAAAAAAAAAAAAAAAATTATCATGATGTATGTTTCAAGCAAAGGACACAAAAGTGATTTTTTTCCTTTTTACACTACTTGTTCAATCTCTCTTTTGTCTAGTACGGTGAAGTTATAGGACTGAGCACAACGATCTTCCATTGTCATTCCCTAAATATAGGGGATACTTGTAATCATAACACTTTTAAACTCTGACAGTTTCTATCAGATTAAATGCTGTTAGGATTAAATAACCATATGTTGTAGTCAAGTGCTTCCCTTATTATTCAGTAGCAAGTAATGGCACGCATTGTTTGATTTGTTGTATTAGTTGGTTTACTTTGGATGAGGTGTAGATCTGGCTGGGGATTTCAGTTCTGTTCCCAGTTTTCAACTCTTTGTTGACAGTTGTGCCTTGTACTGGCGCTCAGGCCGTTCAATTGCCTAAAACAGCCTTTGAATTTTTTGAAACATCTTTAGAGAGAGAGAGAGAGAGAGAGAGAGAAAGAGAGAGAGAGAGAGAGAGAGAGAGACAGACAGACAGAGAGTTTCCTTATTCTGCAAGTTTTCAAGGCCTGTCCCCACTTTGATAACCTTCCTGTTTAACTCTCGCTTTGCCAGCTCCCCCCCCCCCCGTCCCCTTTCCCCTTCCCCTCATTCTTTACTCCTTACACTTACACTTTTTGCCTGTTATAATTCAAGTGCTACAACCAGCGACTTCTTTTAACTATTGAAGGTCTGGGAGTCACAGTGCACCGTTGAACTGGTTCAAACAATCTAGGACGCTGAAAAGACTTAACACTTCTAAAAGTTATGATGTACACGTACATTGGTGAAGCCTAAGAGGGCACAAGCCGTGAACATATGATATCTTTATCAACACACGCCCAGCTTTGCTTTAATCCTAAAGTTTACACAATTCGTGTCATAAGACCAACATCAGGCAACACGATGTTGCCCAGATAATTCTGAAGTAGCTGAAATCCGTCAAACTCTTGATAAAAGAACACAATCGGCCACCCATAAGTCACGTTTTTGTAGGTAAGAATGGGGAGCTGTCCAAATAATGGCATGCATGTAATTATTTTGCTCGTATGCTTTATTCTGTAACCATTAAAAGAAAAAGTAATAATAATAATAAACCTGAACTTCTAACAAGTATTAAAATCAGCTTATAGAAAAGGGCAATAGCGATAAAAAAAAAATGTTATTTAATAAAAATAAACATGATAAATAATTTTTTCCCGTTGCCCACTACCTCTATGTTTGAGAATTCAAGCTGAACACATCAACACCGCACATTTGACCATAAAACGTATCTGATTTACTGGCATGTCCAAGATCTCTTGACAAATGTTCCGCACACCTGCCAACATTATCGATGAAGAGAAAAGGAAGGGAATGTCTTGATCTTAATTATTAACTGCAGTCAACCTACTGACGACTCAAGTACTGCGCCTTGCCGCTGGTCATACTTTACTAATAACATAGATAACAATTAACAGACAATAAAACAAGAAATATGCCATCTGTTGCATAATCTGTCACAACTCAAACAAGAATTTCCTATGGTTCTTCAGAAAGACACCTAAAAGTTTGGAACAATTATGTAACCGTATTCGTGCTATAACGACTAGCTACACCACAATTCAAACTGAAACTGAAGAGACTTGCAGGATTAAACAATTTTTTTGTTCATTTGCCAAAGTTGCCACTACAACGGTAAAAACTTTTCGCACTGTTCAACGTACTGTACCAGTTATCAAAAAGCTGTTAAGAAGACTACACCACACGTTTCATTAGAAGTCCCTCACACAACACAGGCACTTGACAGACCAGCTAAATAGGTCTGACACGAAACCCAGGCAGGACTCTCTATCTATTTATATGGTAATATCCAAGCGCGCCAGAATTGCGCACCAAAAGTTGCCTCATCGAATGCAGCAGATCAGGCGCATTATCCCGGATTGCGGTGTCTCTCGGTCTGTATTTGCGCCTTTTTCCCCCCTCTCTCCCTCCTCGATATTATCCTCTATGACACACATCTTTTCTAGCATTTTTTGGGTTTTTATTTCTCGCCTCGCAAAGAGAAAGGGATGACTACCCTAAGCCAATCTGAGGCAATGAACTTCTTTGCCGATAGGCGATCCAATACTAATAAAGCGGTATTTTCCCGTCTGTTTGCTGTGTGATGACGTGTGTGTGTGTGTGTGTGTATGTGTGTGTGTATGTGTGTGTGTGTGTGGCTGTGCCCTCGTGAATCTGTCTCTGTACACATATGTGTAAAAAGAAAGGAGGAATCTTGAATATAGACGTACATGTATGATGTATGTGTGAATCTATGCGTATATCCGTATGCTGGTCTTTGTCTCGATTAGCATATTTTGCATTCTTTTTTTATAACCTGTCTGTCGATCTCTCTGTGTCTGTCTGAGCGTCTGCCTGTGTATATATCTATCTATATCGACCTTTCTTTCTTTCTCTCAAAGTTGTCTTTTTATCATCTTTCTTTCCTCCTCATCTTTTTGTCTATGCGCCTTAAAAATCAAACTAAATCTTTTTTTTTTTCTTTCCCACCCCCCCCCCCCCCGTCCGGGCCGGTCACCTTCTCCAACCTGTCACTTTCCCCCCACAGACATAATTAGCTTTCTCAGTCCCTGCCTGTCCAGGAATTTCATAAGCCAGCAATGTGGATCAAGGCAGAGGCGTAAAACGAGTCCAATCATAGCCAGCCTTCATTCCATCTGGCATTTCGTCATTTCACAGCCGTAGGTGAGCAAAGACACACATCGGTGAGTGAAATACGCTCAAAATAAAATGAAAAAAGCCACAAGACCGGGCCGTATTAACAAATAGAAAGAAATCATAAATCTGGATCTTATGAAATCTAGAAATGTCATAGTAACTTGCCGCACGGATAATGTTTCTGTTACCAAATATACTGTGATCGTATGTTATAGTTATAAAGAAAAACTGATCCAGTTCAAGCTCAGTCCTCCTCACAGATTTACTTCCTTTTGTCTATGAAATATATTCCCATCTCCCCCGCCCTCCTTCCGTGCAAGAATTTCCCAATAGTTATGATAAACATGTGGCAGAACAGAAGTATTTTTTTGATCAAAACACGAAACTGTAATCAATTTTAATAGTTTTCATGAGCATTTCTTCCTTTTTTTAGCATACAAATCCGATCTCCACCACTATCACCCCCCATCCTCCACTCACGCATGCATGCACGTACTTTCAAATGCCCAGTGTATTTGCTGCACTTTACACGAACATTGAGCCAAGGATATTGAACAAAGTGAAGGTACTGTCTTTGTTAGTTCCTTACCCTTCTTTATCGGATGACAATATTCTCAACCCTCTTCTTCCTAATCTGTCATTCTCTTCTTTCTTTCACCAAGTTCAGGAGAACCTGGCTAGTCTTAAAGTAATTCTGTTTTTACTCTCTCCTCCCCCTCCCCGCCCCGGTCCTTCCACCCTACACATGTTGAGTGTTATAATTGTACAGATAAATTCAACCTCGATGAGCCAACAATTGGATAATTTTTTTTTTTGACGACGGAAGGTGTGATTGTCAGTTTGTTTGCTATTCCAGTCTAATTTTGACATGTACATCAGGACAGCTAACTTTTTAAACAAAATGTAGGTTGGTTTTTAGAGAGTGAACTGATGCAAAAATGTTTGGGCAAAGTTCTGTTTCAAACCAAATCAATTGGGAACACTTTCCACCATTCTGTAAAACGAAGTTTTATCGAAAGATGCTGGGCCAGTTCCCTGACTCAAGTGACAACTTTCATTGATGTACACGTAAGTGACGGCAAGCACTCAGCTGGTTGTAATGATATGACGGGGATCTGAAATGGAATTGACTCCGTGACTGATTGGTTCTCTTTTTAAGTAGACAAGCCGATTTCCAATGAATTGCTGAATGACGTTCGGATTGATAGATCATTCAGTTAAATCTTAAAAAGTTAAAACTTTAAAAAAAAAAGGGGAAAAAAATGAAGAAAAAGAAAAAGAAAAAACAGTAACAACAAAACAGATTTGTTCATTACGACCTTCTTATGAATAATATTAAGCCTTATGGCAATCGGCTCATCTTCATGTCTCATAATGATTCAGACTCATCCTATCTCTCCAGTGCACTTTCTCTATTAATTATGGTTACTGAGTAATCTTGCGTAGAGAATGAAAAAAAAACAAAAACAACTTTCATTATGGATCGTAATTCCCTCCCCTATCCCCTTTCCCATCCCTTCGTCCGTCCATCCATCCATCCATTCATCCCTCCCTCCCTCCATTCATCCATCCATATGATAATCCTCTCCCGCATTTTTTCTGTTAATCTCTCTAAGATTAAGACTATGAAGGCTGATATGACGACAACACGAGATGTGGGAAATAGGTGGATTTGAACTTTTCATTCTTATTAATGTTACAGTATTAACCCACCCTTACAGCAAGCAACAACAATGCCGCCAACAACAGTCTGCGACTATAGGAGCACTAACAGAGATAATATCGAAAATAAGTGACAAATAACAACAACAATAACATCAACAATGACAACAACAACAACAACATGCAACACATCACATTGAATAACAGCACCGTCTGAGGACCGCATAATATATATCGACCATTATGTAACCTAACGGGCTCTGTATCTGTAAACTTTTTCATTTCTGATCTGGTACGCTACTGTTTTTGTCCAGATTAAGCTTACGTGTACATTAGACTGACAGGTGACAAATGAACACGCGGATAGATAGATATATTTATATACCATAAATCATGTTCTTTTTTTTTTTTTAATATCTTAGACAGTTTGCTACGTTGATTCTGCCACGCTCATGTGATAACTGCTAAATCCTTTGCCAGGGGCGGGGGCGGGAGGAGGGGGGAGGGAGGAGGAGGAGGAGGGGAGGGGACAAACTGAGTTCAAGCCCTAGCTCAATACTTTAGAGTCTCCGGCTACATTTCTCTTATAGCATTGGTTCCCATGTTGAATTTCAATAAAAGCTTGAATCAGTTTTGAAATAAAACATGTGTGTGTGTTGTTACACGGTAAAACATGTGTGTGTGTTGTTACACGGTAAAACATGTGTGTGTGTTGTTACACGGTAAGCCATGGCTGGACTTTTTTTTTTCTTTTCTTTTTTTTTTTTAACTGAGAGGGATGGGTGTCTCAAAAATAACTTTGGCAGTTAGCTGCCATCAGCGTAACCGTTTCTTTTGTATTCACTTAGTAGAGAACTTTAAATTCCGTTCCAACTGAATGCTGGATGGTTATCTACCATCCACAGCTATCATCTCGCCAGTATAAATCATAAAGTTTGGTGTTAACATGGTAAGGGTGGGTCTGACCTCATGTGTTACAGCAATGGTTCCTAAAGTGGGTAATACCCCCCCCCCCCTTCCCCTGGATGAAAAAAGTGGGGTTGGGGTTGGTAGAGCTTCCAATTCCAAGAGAGCACTGGAAGTTTGGAAGGGCATTGGGAGGGGGCAGGTGGATGGCTGGAGGATGGCCAAACGTTGGGACAATGGCAATGTGGTTAGAATAGGTGGCACATAATCTGCTCGCTTGCCACACACTGCTGTTTCTTGAACTCAGGCAGGATCCATGATTAATTACTGTTTGTCCATGCGTATTAAAGAAATAAATGCTGTCCAGAACTGCGTTTCTGTTTACATTGGTAAGATTAAATGATGTAATTTAGAACTTGGGAGCATGTGTTTTACGAATATTCGAGAGAAATCTGAAATAGATTATCTGGAAAAGGAGGGGGGGGGGGCGAAAATCATTTGGGAGCCAAGTGGACGGCAATCCAGAAAGTTTGGGAACCACTGTCTTTGATCATCTCCTGCAACAGAGCTCAGAATGGCGGGGGAAAAAAAATGCCGGTAAACTTTGGTAAAATGTCATCGTCATCACATTTAATTCTCCTCGCGCGGGGCCCGGGGTATATAAGAAGTTTCTTTGCTCCCACCTACAGACGCATACTCTAGGAAAACTTATCACGTAACGCAAAAGTGTTATGTTGTTTTTTGACCACGGTTGTGGACAGCTGAGATAACCACCACTACAGCTAATAAAAGCTAATAAAAACCACCACCACCTGCAGACGGTGAAAGCCCGCCACGGTTCGGAATGCCATCCTCGACGATTCATGGGTGATATCTCTTCTCTCTCTCTCTCCTTGCTCCTGTCTTCTGTCGCACTCTCTTCCTGGCGTGTGAACGTGCCTTGCAGTACAGTATAGCTATAATCGTGCTGATGTGCCATTAAACCTCAACACAAACAAACAAACAAACAAACATTTAATTCCTTGATTTGCAGAGACTCGGGCCCTGGGTCACAATTAATAAGGGTACACAACTCGTGCATCGATGACCTCCGACGAAGTTAAAGACTAAGAAGAGGAAAAATGACTTTTCCCCGCCCCACGTAATTCAACCTAACTGTTCACTTCAAACTATCAGAAGACAACAGGATCATAATTATATATCACTTCATTCCTAAGATTGTATTCAGTTCGCTCTGTGTTCAAAGGAAGATGGGAAAATTAAACAGCGATTTTCTTGAAACAGATAGTCATACAGGGGAAAGGCTGTTTTGTCGCAAGTAGGCCTACTTGGAGTAGCTAGATAAGTGCACGGGATGGCGGAACGGTGCGCCACAATAGACGGTCTAGCCTGTGACAAGTTGGTTACAAGTCAATGACTGACTGCTTGACTGACGAGATACAGAGGATAATAACGTGTGGCGCCTGTGTAGTGCATGAATACTATGATATGTTACGGTAGATGGGTTTGGAGATTTCTAAGAGCAAAGAAATGGCGTCAAAGGCTGAAGGAGTGAGGGAGAAGGCAGGGGAAGGATGGGGCTGGTAGAGGTGAAAAGTGGTGGCGTACATTAAGGGGCCCATACACGATCAAAAAAGTCGTCAAAATTTAATTTTGATGGGAAATTTTGAATCAAAATTTTGATGCACAGTTTCCCACATACGTGTCTGTGTTTTTCCATCAGAATTCAGTCTAATTAAAAATCATCGACATGGACGCATCAGTGGCTGTAGCACTTGTGATTGCCTTGGACTCGGATGGAACGCCTCATAAACGACGGAAATTGTTGAAGGACTGGTTTTTACAACGGGGAACCTACGGACACGCTAACCTTCTCCAAGAATTATGTTTTAACGAACCACAGCACTTCCGTAATTTCTTTCGAATGGATGCCCCATTGTTCGACGAGATACTCGATCTTGTCGAACCATTGATAAGGAAAGAAGACACTGTCATGCGTTCATCCATACCACCAAGTGAACACCTGGTCTCTTAGGAACGTCATCGCCCCCGTAAACCACGCCTGTGATTCATACAGGTCTTCATTTCCGGCTCCTGATTTGGCGCTTTCATCCGCTTTTTCAGTTCATTTCGAAAGTTTGTTCTCAGATTATTTATTTTTGTCTTAAGTTCCTCTAATGTCCCTGAGGTGAAATGCTATCGATATTTCTTTAACAGAATCTGATAGGCATCAGCTTCCTTTGCCCGACTGTGGTAGTCTTCAGATTGGACTCTCCATGAGGCTGGCAAGGTCTTGTACACGTCTAACAGTTCAAGCAAAAACCTCTTCTCGGCCTCCTTGTTGATACACATGGTGATCTTATCTCCTTGGCTGTCACATGCGGCATGAAATTTGATCAAAATTTTGACACGAGCCCACATGCGAATCAAAAATTTGACGACTCGTCAAAAAATATCAACTGGAGTTGATCCGTCAAAATTTGATTCAAATCTTTTTTTGACATCAGAACTTCCTACACACGGTCAAATTTTACATCAAAATTTTGATATCAAAATTTTGATGCAAAAATTTGACTACTTTTTTTTTTTGTCGTGTACGGGCCACTTTAGACGCATTCTCGATTTTGAGAAAACGCACTTTGAAACTTATTTTTTTTCCTATATACATCATGTAAATAATTCCCACAAAATATTCCGTATTGGTGTTTTGTCTAACCTAGAGGACCAAAATCAGTCTCAAAGTAAAGACAATAAAACTAGTTGCTTAGAAAGTTTAAAGTTTAAAGTGTTGTTTTTTTTTTTTTCTCAATCTTTGACAATTCAGGGACTCTGTAGATTGCCAACATTTTTGTGCAAATTTTTTGCGGGTAGCCCTTAGTATGCTCTTTGAAAAAAATCATAGTGGGCAAAAATCCCTGGGGGTGGGGGTGGGAAGGGGGGCGGGGGTCCAGTGGCCCATAGATTATAATATATTTTTATGCTCTGTGATCAGGTGACTTACACTTAGACAGTTGTACCAACAGCTGCCGTCAGGCGTTGATGGGTTAATAGTCTGATAAGGAATGGAATAGCCCGATTGTGATTTTATAGGGTTTCTCTCGAAAGTGCATTACGAACTGACAGACAGATAGACAGACATGGAGATGTACAGGTAGAAAGATAGACGGATGTACGGACAGAGAAATATCCCAGACACATAGATACAGATTCATCCATCCATTCATCGGTCTATCCATCCATCCATCCATCCATCCATCCATACATACATACATGCATACAGACAGAGAGACATACAAAACAGACAGACAGACAGATGGATAGATAGACAGACAGAAAGATAAATAGACAGACAGAAGAACTCCGACAGACAAACAGAAAGAGAGAGGACATTTGGATAGATAGATAGATAGATAGATAGATAGATAGATAGATAGATAGATAGATAGATAGATAGACAGACAGACAG
>JBCAUA010060334.1:0-25314 GCA_038406235.1 Peronia verruculata
CAGTAGGTTCATTTTAGCATGTAATTTAAGGCTTTCTATATATTAATATAACTGCACCTCTGATCTTATTCGAGAGCACAATGTAAAGGACACACATGTCATTGTAAATGTTTTATTCCAGGAGCCCGTGCTCTTTGCCACTACTGTGATGGATAACATCCGCTACGGACGGCCAGAGGCTACAGACCAAGAGGTTTGTCTCAATGTTGTCACTCTGTTTCTTTTTTTAAACCATAGCACAGTCCTGTTGATCCAATGGACTCCTACTGCATCAATACTATAGTCATGAATGTGAAACCAAAAAATTATAAGATATGGTTCATTCTGTGAACCTCTATGAAAATATGTATGTGGTCTTTTTAGAGTGGAATAATCAGTGAATTGTGATTGTATTGCAAGATGTAATCAGAAAGTTTCTTTCAATTAAATAGCATTTGGGCCTCTGTTCATACTACATGTACATCAAAGTTTACTTTTTTGTTATAGGCTGAGAGAAGTTCCATTTCTCTCAGTGGTTTTTTGAAAGACCGTTAATATCTTGGTATTTTTCAAATAGTTGACAAAAGTTTATCGCTGTAGGTGATCATCGAATGGATGTCTCCATGGATCCACTAAGCAGACATGACACAGAGTCTCTGTATCTATAATTTTCCTTATTGTGAAAGAATTATTTCCTTCCCACAATATGACTATGAACCTTTTCACTAAATGTGAAAGGTTTTGCAAAACTTCCAATGATTAATGTATTAGAATTAGCTTTGTGAGAAAGCTGTCGTGAGGAAAATAATTAATACTGCAGGCCAAAATGGGTTCTGACTTCAAGAGGGCAAAGACAAAAAAATCATAACAATAAGATGTGTTTGATGAGTTTTGAATTGTTCATGCAAAATTCAGAATTAGAATCTTAAGGATGTTATAAATTTCCTACATTATTAAGAAAATTGGTGTGATGTATGGCACCAAAGTGTTACTTTTTACATTTTTTTAGGTTGGGAGAGGAGTAGAGACTTTACCTTTACAGACCAAAACCGATACTTTGTCAAAATGTAGAGGATAAGATAGGTTCATATTTTCATTCATTAAATCAATATGACAGAATTCCATCACTGTTTTTATTTTCTAAGATTAAATTTTAACCATTGTTGTTTTTTTTGTTTTTTTTTTTAAATCTATGTATATTTCTATCACTGGTTGTACTGTGGACTTTTTTTATCAACCAGGTGATTGAGGCAGCCAAACTGGCAAATGCTGATCTGTTTATACGTGGCTTCCCCCGTGGCTATGAGACTGTGTTGGGAGAAAGAGGGGTGACAGTCTCTGGTGGACAGAAACAGAGAATTGCCATTGCCAGAGCTCTCATAAAAAATCCTTCCATATTGATTTTGGATGAAGCTACCAGGTAGAATTTATGAAAGAATTCAATAATTGTGATGGCTTCCTCTTACTGTTTTGGTTAAGTATTGATACCACACAATAAAAGCATCATTTGAAATGAGGGTAGTTGGATATAAATTCTGTTTAGATAAGATTTACAGAACAAGTAGATTATATCTAAACTTCATTTTTAGCATATCACAGGCCCAGAGATAAAAGAATGTATCTTCAATTTCTTGCTTAAATGTCAGTCCAGTTAGAAACTTTAATACTAATTCCTAAGTTAAGGGAGGTTTTTTAGAAACAAAAATTAAAAATTTCTTGTACAAAGGTCAGCTCAGTATCAATGATTCAGTGTCTTGAAAAAAAAAGGAGATAAATAATTATGACCATTGCATAGACTTTGCTCCAGACTCTTATTTCATGCTTCATAACTTGAGCTCATGTTGTCTGCCGGCAGTATGAGCACCACACATGTATCCTTTTGTAATTTGAATATTCACATTGTTTTGGACTACTTGTTGGTCTTCAAAACTTTGGATTTTCTGTTGTGTGGCATTTGTTATTGAATGTTTTCTTCCATTCATTTTCTGGTCTTGAAATGTTTTATATGTGACTCAAATTCTTTATACTGCAGGGACTGTCAGTTGTCAGATTTTTTTTTATTTTCCTCTCTGATGGTGATTATTTTGTGTTTGCTTTATGTATGTATGTATGTATACCAGATTGAAGTAGGTGTCTGTGCCATCATTCTTGATATTCATAAAAATATATATATATATATTTTGGAAATACTTTGGTTTGTGTTTTGTATTTCAGTGCCCTGGATGCAGAATCTGAACGGCTTGTACAAGATGCCTTAGACAAAGTTGTGAAAGGTAAGTGTCTCATACTGGTGGACCCAAGCTGAAAAATCCATCTTTGCCTGGCTGAATTTTTTAAAATCATTGATTATTTTCCTTTTTAATGATGTCACTTTAATATGAACTTGATGGACTTTAAAAGAAAAAGACATGGCATTAATTTCAGAGAATAGAAATTTCTTATGTGAATATGTGCTAAACAAATCATGTTTCAACCAAAGTGAAGCCACAGTAAATGCTCATGGTCATTTTCCTTAGTAGTAAGGATAAGATTATCATTGAAAACAGCCAAAAGTATGATTACATGTTTTGGTTTTCCTACCACCATGAATCCAGCATTACACATCATTTTCCATACATCAGCTTTTAGGTCCAGCAAGTTCATAAATTTGGAGATCTGTCATGAAGCATTATTGCCAAAGCCATTACAGCAAATCATAAGATCACATATAGAAAACAGAAAGAAACAGAGAGGGATATACTGTAGCAAAAAATTTTTTTTCATTAAGATTATACATACAAGATGATATAAAGAAGACAATGAGCCATTTTGACCATTAGCCAAATTATTTTCCTTTGCCGTTCCAGGGTAGACATCTCTTCTCTTCTTGCTCCTGTCTTCTGTCCCACTCTCTTTCCTGTCTTTTTCCTGACATGTAAATGTACCTTACTGTGTTAAGCACAATATAGCTGCAATCCTGTTGATGTGCTGTTAAACCCCAACATAATGGCAACTGCAATAGAGATATACCAAGCATTGTATAGAAGGAAAAAAAAAACACTTTGCCTTGTAATTTAAAACACGAGTAACTGAAAATTCTGAAGAATTTACCACGCAATTAATTTTTTTTTCCATGGAGAACATTTTTTGTAGATTTATTTTACCATAACATTTAAATAGAAGGAGCAGAAGTAATTTTTTAATTTTTTTTTCGCAATGCTTGTTTCATATCTTTTGTATTTGGCATGGTAAAATAGCTAACTCAATTGAAACTATGGCTCATTCAAAGTATATGTATTATGTAGATCATTAGCTGTCTGTTCATTTATGGAAACAGTCCTTGTCTGAACTCCTGCAGGTCGAACAACCCTGGTCATTGCACACAGGCTGAGCACTATTCGAGATGCTGATTTGATTGCTGTCATTTCCCATGGCAGAGTGATAGAGGTCAGAATCTGCTGTGTTCTTTCACTGGTTATTTTAGCTACTCTTGTAGTATCCTATACATAGATACTCGCCTCTTTATAATAAATCATTGGTCTTCAGCTCACAGTATCAACGCTTTGCTGTTCTTATTGAGACAAGTAAACATGTAAATTTGCCACACAGTAGTACAAAATCAGTTGAAATTAGCTACATTTAAAGATTTCTTTTTTTCTTGTAAATATGTAAATAGCATTAAACATCAGGGAATTTCACTGAAAATGTAATAAACCATTAGTCTCACTAGTGATTTTCCCACTATGTCACAGGCATTCAATGTACATTGTGGTATGCCATGTCCATAGTGGATGGTGCTGTTCAGAGAGAGGCCTAGAGTAATTTACACACTCATGAACGCATTATTTAGTTGTTAGCATGACACTTGTATTTGAAATAACTATTGAAAACACATTAGAATAGATCTTAATGTGGGTACTAGTACATCAGTTATTCAAATACAATATTCTTATTAGCCACTTGAGGAGATGGGCTGCAAAGAGGGAGGAAGACCATTTGCTCTAATTTGCAGTGTCAGGTAGTTTTATTGTTATTCTAATTTCCGCACAAACATGTAGCTGATACCAGCTTGACCGGACATTTTCCAGCCAATGCTAATCAAAAACTGAATTTTTCTCTCCCCAGTTGGGCACTCACAATGAGCTGAAGAGCAAAAAAGGATTCTACTGGGAACTGATCAAGAAACAAGAACTAGAGGAAGACTTAGAAAGAAGTTAACCTTCATTGATCATAGGTTGTTTACACTTCAGGCAATATTTGCATTTTTGTTGCTGTTATTGTTGTTGTACAGTAGATCAATACTTTGAAGACCTATGCAGAACTTTCCATGTCAAAGATTGAAGGATTTCCTGTGTTTTGTCACTGGAGAGTTATATGCTTGAAAAGCTTTGTACACTAGATTTTTGTCTCTGACAGTTAGCATAATAATACTACAGTTTACAGTAATACTTTAATTGACAGGCAGTAGAATATAGGAATGGTTTGCTTTGACATGGGCTGAACTTGCATTACACCAACATTACTTATTGGTTGTAGAGATTGTAACAGCTGTTGAATGTACGTATTTTGTGATTTTGCACCAACATGAGAGAGCACTTAGAAAGTCTGGGGGATGTTCCTTTTAACTTAAGGGGAGGAGCGGCACCTGAAGTCATTTTCAAAACGCATGGGAAATATTGAGTTTGAGCATCTCAGACATGGCCAAATTAGAAGAAGGAAATAAAAAACTGAAAAAATTTCAAAGCATTGGTCTCCATGGTAATGCCGCTATCTCGGATTTTTAATTTCAATTCTACACAGATGAATAGTGAAGTTTTGAAATGCTTAGGATTCGTCAAAATTCAATGGGTCACTTCAAAAATATTGTACGTACATGGGTTATTGAAACAAGATCTAGAAAAGTATGCATTATTTTGGTCATTTGAGGAAACTTTTTTGTTTACAGAATTTTAAATGTTACCTGAATTGGAAAGTGATAATTTGCAGATTTTTTCACACTTCATCCACAATATATTCAGATCTATGGAACACATCCTAATTTTCATGCATATTTTGTTTGTTATTGTTAAGCAAAATTCAAGCAAAAATGTCAGAAAATAAATGTGTAGTTCGAGTTTCAGTGAAAAAAGGGAGCATATTGAGAAAATCGCATTCAAAATTTTCATAAGTGAAAGCTGATGCAAAACCAAAGTTTCATGCTCCGTTGACCTTAGAATGATCCTTTGAGATTTCTAAGGCATGGTTTTAGCCTTTCACAATTTCACTCAGAGTCCAAATAAATGAAAAATGTGTTTCAAAACAACACTTATACAAATCACAAACTACTACGATGCCCTCTTGCTGAAATAAACAGACCCAGTCAGAGTGCAAGCATTGTAATCCCTAGCCTTCTCCCAGCCAGTCAGAATCCTAGCTGGTGATGAGTGCGTTGCAGTATTTTTACCCAGTCAATGAACAATACACTCAAAATGGTAAAGGTCAAAGGTAAAGATCATAGGCCAGAATGTAGGGAAATGGAAGAGAAAGATCACAGTGCTAAATTTACCCACGTGAGATGCTTGTTATAGTTGCAACAGTCCAATTTTTGTAGAGTATTTTTGGAAATTCGGTGCATGGTACACCTGTCTTTTGATGGTCAGTTTTGAGCATATATACTGTTTTCAGTTGTACCTACAGCTAGCCTTGTGAAGAAAAATGGACAAAATGTTTGAATAACAGAAAAATACGGATTCGATTTTTTTATCTATTTTTCAATTTTACAGGTGCTGCCCTTCCCCTTTAAAATAAATAACATTAAGTTGTCGCTGGTGGTATAGACTGGAATAGAGCAGGATCATATCTCATGTTGTGCCATATGTTGTGACTGTTTGGGTTTGTAGCAAGAACAGCCAGCGGAATTTTTCTGGGAGAGAAAAATGATTTACCAAACCAAAATTGTGTCAGCAATTATGCCATCAGTGTGGAAAAATATTTTTAACTATGGAGCTTCAGGGTTGTGTTTTTAAAATGCTGACTTTCAGCTTCCAGTTAGCTTTTCATGTCAAGTGTCAGTGTCACAGTTGTAATATCTCGGCTATGATAGTACATGTAGCACCGTAAGTTTGAAACAAGTAGAAATACATGTGGTAAAAATTGTTCTAAAACAATTGCTGTCAAGAAGTCTGAGGTATCATCCTCATTGTCCCTGAAAAAAGTAAAATGCATGTGTTTCTTAGAAAATTCAGATTTGCTCTGCTGTGCTGTCTTGTTTGGAAATGATGAAAATTATTTTTTTTGTGTGGGTTTCCTCACTGAGTGATCCAAAATAGGGCTACATATCGCGAGCTCAGTTCTTTGTTATCCTATCTCCATTTTGGTTGATTTGGAGATATATATGCCATGTGAAAAAGGGATAGTAAATATACCATTTACTGTTGTCATTTCACCTATCACTTGCCCAAACACGTATATTTTGAAACTCATTTTATCCATCTCCTATGTGTACAAAAACAGTTTGCTGAACATATAACAGCAATTTTCTCAAAATGTGAAAAATGGAGATAGGGCAACAGAGAACTGAGCTCACGATATGGTTTACTTGTTTTCAGCTATTCTGCTTTTATCTGTATATTATAATTCCTCTCATAGAAATTTATAGTACAGTTTTAGTGCTGAAAAGTGACTCAGGATCCTGCGGCACATGACTACTGACATTTGTGTAGAAGATTATACTGTACCTCAGTTATAATAATTGAGATAGTAGGTAAATTTGTCATGCCAGAGAGTCTATGTTCATCATTGTATATTTATTCAATGGAGGAAGGTACTTTTCATGAGCATGACAAATTTTGTGGGAGTTTTAATCTATTTTAACTATTTTAAATTTTGTTTTAAATTATGTTTTGGTTTTATGTCAAATGTTACATTACATGGCCTTGATATCCAGAGTGCAAATTGGTGCCAGAAATACTAAATAGTGATCATGTTTAAAATTGCTGTGTCCATGTCATGCATATATTTTTTTCTCTATATTTATTAGGAAGACATATTTGCATAATATTGTTATTAGTCTGAGAAAAAAAAACATGAACTGCATTTTCTCTTGTGTGAGTGTAAACAATTTTGTTGTTGGAACTCCATTAGGATAAAGATTCTATTTAGAGTCAGCAAGTTAAATTTTTAATACAAGAGATGACTAGAAAATGTTGCCCCCTGGTGATCATGCAAGACATTTACATTGATAGAATCACAGATTGATGGAAGCTTAACATATCATCTGTGAAATGCCATCATTACCTTTCCCATACATTCACAGTGGAATTATTGTCCCTTATCACAAATCCATGCCATCTGAGAAGCTGTTGAATTTTGATGGCAAAGAAATCTTGTCTTTGTTACTGCACCAGAGTACTAGTACACAGGAGCAATACACCAGAGCACTATGCCAGAGTAGTACATGTACTGTCGTGTGTCTAGTAAAAAAAACTGAAATAATCACATAGGAGGTAAAACTTTATGGCTGTGTCTTGAATCATTTATTATGTCATGTAACATGACAATATTTCATCTCACGCAAGTGTTTTTGCTTGAAACTACATGTATGTTGTTTCAGTTCAGATGTATAATATACTTACATGTGTGTATGTCAACCCAAGGACTAAGAAAATTCACCAAATAAATACAGTCTGAAACGGTTAATATGAAATTTGCAGGGCACTGAAACCATTTTGTGTTATCACTTCTTTGGAATATTTGACAACTCAAGTCAGTTCAAACAGAGGACACAGGGGTAAATCTGTCCTCTGACTTTTGTGGTTTAACTTTTGGTTTCAATGGGTACTAAACTCATCATTACTAGGCCTAGATCTAGCTGATGTATACCCTGTAGGACTAGTCTATTTCTAGCATCATATTGATAGATTTCTCTGTTAATTGTTATCAGCATGGGAAAACAGCAATTTTTTAAGAAACACCAGCGGGACTGGCTTGGCTAACCAGAGTGCCTGCAAGTGTGCTAGGAGTTTGAATGATCAAGGCCACCCACTGACACCCTGAAATAGCTGTGTAATAGTATTATTAGTATTAGCCTCATATACATTCGTGATAAGTTACACCCTCATACAATATAATATATCATTATAGACTGGAGCCATGAGCCACAAGTGAAGGGACAAAATGGGGAGGACAGGTACATGTTTGCGCTGCAGGCCAATTTTGATAAGTTAAGCTTTACCCACACCACCTTTCTTAATCTTTTGTATCAAAAGGCAAGGTGATCAGGATCCTTATTGTATCGCACTTATCAACTTTTTTTTGGCTCAAGAATTTGAAAGATCTACCTACAATTGGGTAAACATCTGCCTTTCGCAATAAGGGTAAATTTTGTATTAACCCATGATTTTAGTTTGCATCAAGAATGATAAATACAATGTAGACCTACTGTAATTTTACATAGCAAAATGACTACCTTGAAAGACTTATCTTGTAACAATGCAAATTTCATATTAAACATTTTCATAGTAATCGTTTTGGAGAAGTATGCTATCCCATGTACTTCAATAAAACAAATTTTTACATTTGTATGTAAATGATTGATATAATCAAGGTATAACTTTATGTACATATCAGCATAATTTAATTTGTATCAGTGCTTTCTCATTCAGAATTTGTTAGATTTTAGTTGCTTGGACTTATGTTGTAGCAATAGCAAACTGACCATGACAACCCAGATGTGTTACTAAATAGACTTTTGATATGTATATATACATGTATATGTGCATGTACATGTATGTTGTATAATTTCAGTTTAGTTTGAAGGAAAATCTGAAAAGCAGTACAGTAATCTCTCATTTATCTGTTGTCGATTTATTCGTTATGTGATGTTATTCGACATCACCAATTCTTTCGGCTTGGCATGCATTATTTGTCTTTTCTCCAGGGCTGCCACGGTGGCTGTTGGCTCGGCTTGACCCATTCCAGGAACTGCATCTACCAGGTACACCTATACAGTGCACAGTACTGTACTGCTCTGTAGCCCTGTAATATTGTTAATTTTAATATTTTCAATTACTGTACAGTCGAGTCCACCCAAACTGAGCTCTGATAATCTGAATTTCTGATAATTCGAATAAAAACGAAACATTTTTTTTTTTTTTCCCTCTTTGTGCCCATTTAATTCTCTCGCACAATTCAAAGCCATTGCCCTGAGTTTCCTTTAAATCGAACAGGTCAGCACTGCACAATGGCAAATATCAGCCTCTTTACTCTCCACATGATTCCCACCCAACAGGAAAAACAAAGGAGACAGCATCGCGGATATGGTGAGAGGGATCAGGCAAGTAATTTCAGAACTGTACTGTGAATGTGCCCCGTGCTGTGGCTTCAAGTGGGCAGCGTACAAGGAGCAGCAATGCCAAATGATAATTAAGCATCCTTGCAGAGCGCTATATTGTTACAGCTCAGGTACACTGTCAAACACATGCATGTACGGTACTTTTACTATTACGATACTTCGTGTGTAGACAGCCCTAGGCGTTGCGCTTAGAGCCTGTTACAATCACATCGTGATTGTGTTCGCTCTTTCGCCTGCAGTTGACTAGCTTTATTTTATAGACAAAATCTATGTGATGGCCTCTTCCAACCCATTGAAGAGAAAGAAGACATCTCTTTCCATTGAAAGGAAGATGAAAAATGCTGCAGGAAATAGACAGAAGTGCGATGTCCAAGAAGCCATATTTGAAAAGTATGGCATTCCCCCATATACACTCGACAGTACATGCATTAAACAGTCGGGAACATGGGGAGAAAGCGGCAGCCTTTTTTTTGCCCCATAGATCATTCGAAAGTTGTTTCCCTTGTCAAAAAACTGAAAGGTGAACTCTTATAAATCAAACCCATGAGGATGGTCCCGGCAAATTCAATTTAAGCGGACTCGACTGTATTATTTTATTATCTATTATTATTGTTACTAGAGTATTAAGTATAGTGTATTAGGTTTTATCTATGTACAGTAGGGGGAAGTGTTGCATTATCTGTCTTTCAACATTATCCATCAAGGTCTTGGCTGCTATGCACCAGATAAATGAGGGATTACAGTATATGTGTTCATGAAGTTCTTTGTCATCATGTCAAGGATCAAATGCATGAATATTCTTTGGCATTAGTATCTTCAGAATAAAAATTTTACCATAGCCAAAATACTGTCTACAACAAAACAACATGGCTAATGAGATCAGCACTGTTCTTTTGTTTTGTATTATTTTGACATCTGTCTTCCTAAGTTTGATTTTACTGCATTTTTTAAAAAAATGTTTTATATTCAACAAAGTGATTACACTTGTAGATTTGAAAGGTGTTTTCATTATCATGAACAGATGATTAGCATATGTTGGAATGTGATGGTGATTTATTTCTTCAGTGCTCATATATGTCTTAAGCCCAGAGCAAATGAGTCTTATGTCGCTCTGGGAAATTGCGAGTTATGGCTGTGTTTACCTGTTTTCGGACTCAGATACCAAATTTTTCTTTTCAGCTTAGAAAAGGTTGAATTTTTTGTTTTGTGGAAAACAAACAAAAAGTTTTGTGATCTCAGTTGGAAAATAGTTGGCCATAACTTAAAATCTCCCCAATAACTTCCAACTCATTTGCCTTGGGTGTGAGATATGTAGATCTAATTGTCTTTTCATATTCATCATTATGCCTAGCTCTTACATCTCTCATATTAGTTTTATTGCTCAGAGCAGAAACAAACTTGGTTCAATCATCTTTCACATTCACTGATGTCTTACAAGATGAGATACACATATTTTTTCAAATATAGCTGGCATCTGAAAAATTCAAGAAAAGAATAGAAAATGTGCTATGGGATGCTCCCCGTTAATTTTTGTGTTGTTCTATAGGCTACATGTAGTTTGTACATGTGGTATTAGTATTATAACAATTTTTACTGTATGTATATTGTAATACATAAATCAGTGGATATGAGAAAAAAAAGAAAAAAAAATCAGAAATAAATATGTCCAGTTTTAGTCTTCGACTTTTGTGTTCCCGACACATTTGTCGGTCGCATGGCCAACTGAAATGAATGCCAAATTTTATATATGCTGTGCAGTTATTGGTATCAATGGATTGCAAAATGATTATAACTATACTCTCATGACAGAGTTTATACATAATGCTATTGAGCAAAGAAATTTTCTGTCAAGATATAAATTATATTCAGAGTAATGGGAGATCATTGTGCTCAGTCCCATTACTTCCCTTTGCCAGATGAAGGGGGGGGTTGAACAAGTAGTGAAAAGAGGAAAAATCGCTTTTGCGCCCTTTGCCTGAAACAAAACCCATGAAAATTCCAGAAAAATTATGATGTAAAGAGAATGTTTTCTTCTTTTTGTTATACAGTGCTGCACGCATTCGTCAAAACTTGGTGGAACAGAAGTAGTTCGAGGGATCCATGTTTCGAGGAATACGTGAACGTACTAGAGGATAGGGGAAACAACCCTTATGTATAATCTATAGCACCTTGCAGTCGAAAATCTTGCAAAACCCGTTCCCGTTATAGTACATGTATATTTTCCTTCTACTGTTTTTTTTTTTTTTTTTTTTGTAAACAGTGTCACTTTATTTAATGTTTTAATTTTTATTGTGTACACGTATAGCCAACGAAAATTAAAAATTAGATCTAGCACCAATGTATTTAGCCTAACAGGAACAGTAACAAAGCTTAACAGTAATGCACGCAGGCCTATTACTACTAGTATTAGTAATAACTCCACAACATGTGAAGGACATCACAAAACATACAATACATTAGGATCTGTACACACACACAGACACAGACTATTAGGCTAATAGTCGCTGGCTAGGCCTTTTTGAGCCACGCGTCTCTTTGTTCACTGTTCAGACCACAAAGACAAGCATGGATCAAGGTCAGCATGGTGTGGGCTATTTTTAGTCACTTCCTGGAATACTTTCAGGCGAAAAATGAGGTAAAATTTTCTCGCAGTGCTTGAGAAAAGAGTTCGACTGATCCGTTTAGAGGTTCGACCATGGCGTGAAAAAAATGTTGACAAAAGAGAGAAAATTATTCGGGACAGTGCAGGTTGTTCGAGAGATCCGAGAATTCAACGACCGCGTGTTCGAGGAACATGTGCAGCACTGTACATGTAATTTATTTTATCAATTCTTTTAGTAACAGGTCTTTTGAATGACAAGACGTAATGGGATTTCTTCTTCCTCTTTAAACTGCTCGCTCAAACTGCCTTTGTCTGGCAAAGAGAAGTAATAGGGTTGGTCAAAAGGATCTCCCCTTAAACCTCTTTAAGGAGGGGCAGATAATCTGCTAAATGATCTCCCATTCCTGAGGCCATGTGGTCAGTGAAATCTGATTTTCTCAATAAAATGTCCAATGACGCCCAGCTCATTTCACCGATTTACACATTTCCTGTTTATCAACTGAGCATTCTCTGACAGTCATCATCAAATGAACAAAGCCTTCCAGTCCTAAGATTCAAATCTCTTCCCACTTTCACCACATAGGTCAACTAAGAAACAAATGATTTTGCTGAATGCATCACAGAGAAATTTAATCAAAAGAATAGAATTTGTCATACAATGGCATAAAATATTGTACAATACTTACATATCCCCTCCCCCCCTTTACCCACCCGAAGCACATAAATGTACATAACAAATTCATGACTGCCTAGTGAAGTCAGCTGAAACCAGACTATGAGACCAGTTTAAACTACATGTATAAAGAATTCATTTTACATGTACATGTATCAGTTTTGTCAAATTTGTCCTAGTATTTGGTAAGTCTTGGCTACATGGTCATGTTCAAGCAAAGTACTACAGCAAAGTACTGAAGTCTGACATTCCTGATGTTTATGTCAGCCTACTGATCAGTTTCAGCCACTCATTTAGATTGCCTGTCAATTTCACAACTGACTAAATAGTAACTTTTTTTTTCACCGAGAGCCTTTTGTGGGGCCAAGTACTAGCCTTTTCTGGATTTCACCGATGCTGACAATTGAGGATGGGGAAGAAGGGAGTGAGGAGAAAGAGCAGTAAGGGATTAGCACCTCTGAATGGACTTCTCTGCCCACAGCACAAGCTAGTTCCCAAAGACAAAAAGGACATTATCTGATCATATAAGTTCTACTGATGCGCTAAACTTAAAAAATATCATATCCCTGAAAACATTTTGAGAATAACTGACCTATAGTTCTGCAATCTCTGGCTAAACACAAAAGTGCAGTTTTAAAGAGAAATGAAGTGGTGCAATAGATTGTCTTTTCAATTTTTATATTTAAATAGGCGAAAGATAATAGTCCATATTAAATAGGTGAAAGATAGCCAAGTCAAACTGTGGTGACAAACTCGTTCAGTACTTCAGGATACTGTGTGGTAACTTAATGTGCTTTGTTCAATACATGTTTTACAGCTAGTGCAAAGATGGAGTCCCTGCACAAAAAATCAAAAACCTGCAGCTTTTTTTTTTTTTAAACCCAAATAGAGACCCAAACTAATTTGCATCATAAGGTTGAACCCACACTATGTATACATCTAACAGTTACATTATTCTAACAGAGATGGCCTCATTTAGTTTAAACACTATTCATAAACCTGATACACTTTCCAAAGAAAACAAATCACAGCCGAGTGACCTTTCTTTTCTTTTATTAATGGCCCTCTCAAGTCAAAATGGAGACAAAAGTTGAGTGTGAGTTAAATGCAAACATTAATTCAAGAAACAACTGCAGAAAACAATTCTTTTTAACACTCTGAATTGAATTTCAAATCGTCCAAGTACATTACACTGATTCCCCTGTGATTTTTCTATGAAACACAGAATAAGAACTATAAGAATACAAGTTCCACTACAGAATCCTTAATACCTGAAAATAAACTAACAATTCTATAACCATTGCTGTTTGCCTGAACTTTCAACAACCTAATGGTAACAATGCACTTTGAAACAGTAATCAAATACACATAAGTCATTCTACAAGTTTGTGCTGCATTCACATTCACTGACAGCCGTAATTGCAAACCTTGAAATTCTGATATCACCATTTTTTTTTTTTATTCCGAGCGATCAAAACAGTTGCATTAACAGCATATACAAATTATTCTGGAATCATTTCCCTTTCAAATGATCTAAATTTTATTTTGCTACCAGTAGATTTTTGGTAACACACAATGGCCCACGTGAGGTATAGATACTATGAGGTTTCACTCTGGACTGACCCACGTATCAAGAAATACCACTCAGTTGAAAAATACTGAATCTAAACTTTCAATGATTTAGCTTGAATGTGACTTTTAGTCCTTTTTACACAATTTTTGTATATCTTTTATGCTAAACAGCATACCAGTTTTGTTTTGAAGTTCTATTTTTTGTCAACTTAAAAAATTAATTTAAAAAAAAAAACACTCAACATAAGTGAGTTTCCTTTACTCAATTATATATTTCAGTATCTTATCCAGCTAATTCCATAAAACCATTGATCTTTCTTTTTTTTTTGTCAGACTATATTTTGTCATAACTTATTGTAGGATTCTTGTCCTGATCGAGTCATCAAATTGATTTCCCTTTTAGTAATGCTTGATTTTGTCAGAAAATTAGGGATTTTAATTTGTTCAAAAGATCAATATACATTTGTTCACGCAAATTTAAATTTTCATTGAGTGCCTAAAGAAAATACTGTCTTCTCTCTAGGAGAAAAAGACTTGAAATACACCAAAAACCATCAAAGTTTTGTGCTTGAAAGATGTAAAAATAGCACTCATTTAACATAACACTAACTTTGGTTAATGAAAAGCTTCAAATTCACTCAACTTCTTCTCCATTAGAAAAATGCACAACACTGCTCGATACGAGCCTTATGGCTGTCATACCATAACCAAGCAAACAATAATGAGATAGAGATGATTCTGTTCTTCTAAATACACATAAGAACATCATGCACAAGCATTTCTGCCCTTCTTTCAGGCCATAATGATCTATGCTAACATTTAACATGTTTCTACTATGGCTCAAGATTTTCTATTTTATGTATTTATTTTCTTCCACCCTGTCTTTGGCAGAATTGCTATACACAGCAACCTCCCCAAATTTCTATTCATCAGCTTCATTTTCCACTAAATATTTAGTATCCAGAGAGATACATGTAGAATGTAGGCATTTCTAAATACCTTTGCCATAACATGAACTATTATCAATCTACATCTGAAATTTAGTAACATTTCATCAAGATCATCAGTAACATTTAATAAATGATCAAACCATTTGGCACTACTGATAAAGAACAATGAGTCTTGATGATGAAATGTGACCTATCTGACAAGTTATCAAATTTAAAGATGAATGCCCATCTACAATTTAAACTTGCCAAATCAGACACCGGCAGTAATTAACCAATAAACAAGACTGATCAATATGGAAATATCTAAATAACACTGCCTAATATAATAATACTAGCATATACATGGAACACATTCTCTTCGTTATATCAACACAGGTTACCAACATCTAACAGTACAGTATACAATTTCTGAGATATGAAATATTGCAAGTTGCATAGATAAAAATGTCAATGAACTTCCAGATCACAAGTCCTTAGCATATGAACATCGAGATTCATATTTACTTTACTCCATTCAGCAGTTATGAATGATGTTGCTGTGATCAGAAACCTGCTGCCTTCAATGCATTTAGGCTACCTTAACATAATTTATACAGATGTTGGTCAGGTAGAAAAATGTAGGAAATACATTCTTGTTTGATATTTGGCCACTGTGAGTTTGTTGGCTTCTCTGTGTCTTTAAAAGTCACAGTTTCAGACTAAGGCTATGTCATTTTACAAAAGGAGGGGCTAAAACATCTATAGCTTCTAATTATACAAGAATACCAGAGCAAAGTCACCACACTGCTACTGGAGTCTCCATTTATTGCACATCAGTGGTAGAGGCCGTCCAGCTTCACACCAAGGAGAAGAGCCAGAAAATACGGACTGAGGGTGTGAAAGACACATGAGAGCACTATGGCGTGTGCCACGTTGAGGGATTCTGGCTGCTAGCCAAACGCAACTCACTGTTCTCTCTGTGGTACTTGAGGCAACAGCAGGAAGATATAAGACAAAAGGATGATAGGTCTTCTGGTGGACCTATAACAGGTCAGTGGCATGGGGAGGAGTGGAGCATAGTGCACAGTGACCAGCCTGCTGCCACACTGCAGAGAACAGTTGATATCAGTAGTGCAGTACCCGGGATCAAGCACTGTACTAAGGTAATTATCTGCTGACCAGACTAACAACAGTGGAGGTTCAGATCAAGTGACCACCATTAGGATGGCTAGGATGTGGAGTTAGTTGCAGCAAAGGCATGTAGGTTACCCATCTGACTAAGGCCACTCTGAATGTGATTGATGTGAATCTCTACGTTGTTCTGGAACACACTGCAGATACACAAAAAACATAGATCAATTATTGTTACTTTCCTGGGCTCCTTCAATTATAAAAAAAGAAAAATTGAAAAAAGATGTTCACATACAAAGCACCTTTAACTTAGATGCTGGGAAATAAAAAGATCACTTTACAAACGCTGCTGGAAATGATTGTTGAACTTTAAAAAGGTTACTGGTTCATACTACGTCTTTCAACCTTCTGTCTGGTGGTTATCTCGATAGGTATATTAAAAAGAGGTGAAATTTGTATACTTGAGTGGGAAAAAATGTGAGGTCCGTTAATTCTGCCTGGCAAAAATCAAGCCTGACACTGCCAAAATAAATGGACAAAGCTTCTTACATCTTGACTGGGCAGTCTGAGTCAAAATCTGGATTTCCATATTTTTTGTTTTTTTTTTATTTTTTTTTTTTAGAAAGAATTATAATTTTTGTACCAGATTTGGTCCAGAATATTCCCCTGAATAAAAAACTATTGCAGATTTCTTTTTTTAAAATTCTCTATCAGACTGAGGGAAAAGATGGTCTTACAAACTCTTTCATTCTGCCCCTATTAACAACAGCTATTGCTGAATTCAACATGTCTTGTAAAGATTTCTACTGTTAAAAAAAAAAAAAAAATCCCTGGACTTTTGGTTGGGGAGCTTATTTAGATTTACTGAAGTGAAAGAATGGAAGTGTCCCTACAAAAGCTTAACAAATAGCAAATACAGGCACCAGCGCCACACTGGAGACCCAACAATGAGCCCTCCAGGAGGCATTGGAGGGAGAGGGCTTCATATGGTTATTTCAATGTCCTCTCTGCCAAACTATACAGTTCTGTACAGGCTGAAGATTTTTTTCTGAGGGTTTTTCTTGAAACTTTGGTTTGTGCCTTCTGTTTCTATCTCCTCCAAAACCTACCAACATATTTTTTTCACATTTTTCATAATACTTTCCTCAATATAATGAAAAAAAAAAAAATAGCAACAGCTCTTTGTTGTGTCTGTTTTTGTGTCTGTTTTATCTTTTGAGAACTTTTAATGAATAAGAACACTAGTATGGCACAAATTTGCTACAGCCGAATATGGATGAGTCGATGCTGGTGGGGGAGGAAAAATAGTCCGCTAGGAAGTTCCTTGCCATGAGAAGAACAATGGCCGACTCCCTGTAGTTTTCTCATTTTCTCAGGGCAACATCCACGTGTGAACGGCGGTGCGGCCAGAGAATTCCCCATATCCAAAGACACTTGCCGACACTACGTTTCCTATCCCCCTTACACAAATTTGCATGACACTTGCGCACCAGGGAGGGGGAGTGCGGTTGAGTACAAATCATCCACGGCTAGACAGGGAGAACATGGCTGAGGTGTGAAAAGGAGGAGGTGACAACAGCTGGTTGGCCTCTGATCACATAGTCTGAGGGAGGTTTAGTCCTATTTAGTGAATCAGTTTGACAGTTCAAGTCTCGTGATGGGAGGAACATAAATGTGTTGAGATGAAGTGCTGCGCAATCTGAGATTAGATACATCGACTCAAGCATTGCTTTTTCCTTTGACCTTATAAGGATGGGGACAGGAGAAAAAGATTGACTCATTAATGAATACGGTTAGGTCAATTCCTCAGTATAATTTTTAGTAAAGTAAAGAAGTGCTGAGACCCGTTCCAAGAAAAAAGATCGACTCATCTGAAAATCAACTTATAAAGGTTTGACTCAGGTGTAGTCGACTGTAAATGGCATTATCAAAAATTCATTAAAAAAAATTTTTTTTTTTTAAATCTGATTCCCACATGTCATTTTTTTTTTTTCAGGCACTAGTTCTTATTCATGACAGGTGAACAATTTGGCAAGGTAGTATCAATGTTGAAAAAGGCAAGGTGGTATCGATGCTGAGAAAGAGGGCAAAATCCAAGATAGCAACCATGCTGGCAAGTTTCCAAGGATATTCTGAATCATTTATGCCTTTTACACATATGCATAGTAAAATGACCTAAGGTAAAAGGCAAAAAAAAAAGTTTTCAGATTCTTCCCCTCCACACTTGTCCCAGATTACAAGTAAGCTCATATCATACTTACTTTATATTATTTGCATCCAATCCATTCTTGATAGCTTGAAGACTTTCTTGCAAGGAACCAAATTCAAATGAACTGTTTTCATTTTCTGAGAATGTCTGAAAGTGGAAAAATCAGTGACATGTATCATTATTGCTACACTATTTATACAAACAATATTAGATCAAAGTACATCTTTCATTAGAAGACTATTAACACAATACTACATGATTAGTTCACCAATTAAAATAACTTTCAATAAAATTTAATCAGATTCTGAACAGTTGAAATATTTACACCATATACTTACGCGGATCTGTAACATGATTGACGTTAAATCAGATACCAGCTTCAGCACTCGTTCATTGTTTGCTGTTCTTCGATTCTGGAGCATACCCTGATTGTAAAGGTTTGGATTAGATGAGGATAAGTGTAAATGATAAAAATAAGACTACAGCTTGAAAACTTTGAAATGGTGTACTTTAAAAAAAAAAAGAAAAAAGAAATCAACCATTTCTAATCAAGCATGTGATATGAAACTTCGCAACTTATAAAATACGAACTGGAGATTCACTTCTATATATACAAATATCAGAACATATACATTATTTTATTGTCATTTTCTTCTATGCCCCCTGGTGATGCAAACATGTGCTCCAAATTCACTAGTAAAGCATGTACGCCATAGTTTCAGAAGTAAAGGCACAGACTATTGCAATGTAATGTGGTTCACAATGAATTGTGGGGTTGTGTACACAGTGCAGATGAAAATGTGTTACACACTGTTTTTATCTCACATCTTATTTTGTGCATGTATAATTATGAATTCACAGTTTATGTGCTACAGTTCTGCAAAAACATTTTCTGTTACAATACACACGGATGTTAATCTGTCTACATGAAAAAGTATGACAAGTTCCTAGCATATTCTTGAGCAACACAGAAAACTGAAGTACGTTAATGATAAATAATGCCGGATTTGGGTCTAACAGAGAAATACTGACAGCCAAAAAGTAGGAAATCCTACTAAAGTAGGAAATTTCACATCCCTGAATACAGAAAAAAATACATTAATTATTTGAGCACATTCTCTCTGCCAAGACTGACAGAAACAAATAAAAAAAGAAGTATTATACCCTGCATATTCTAGTGACAGTTTCCTCTGCCTCCTCATCACACTTTCTCCTGATTTCTGAGGGTGGTTCTGCTGGAGTCACACCTTGTTCAGGAGCAATCTGACGTAGATCAGACAAAAACATTAATTTCATTATCTTTTCTGCTGACCCAGCTACAAATTAAGTTTTTCTTACACTGATTTTATTTTTTTCTAACACAGATCAAGCTTCGAATGACCACAATGGGTCAACAAAACCCTCCTTATGTTGGAATGAAATTGTAAGCACAAAAAAAAAAAAATTTTTTTTTTTTTAAAATATTAATGCCATCTGAAGTCAACATCCATTCATTATAAAGTAAAATCCATTGCAGCTATTTAGAAGATGCTGAACAGTGATGACAGATGCATTCTCAATGTTCCCAGACAATCTTTGACTAATTCGAAATTTGATGAGTTTAGGACAGACCATACTGACCTCGTAACAAAAAAAAAAAAAAAAAATGGTTTCACAAAAAAAAAAAAAAAAATATTTACAGAACAGAAAATTCGTGAATCCATATTTAAGAGGTACCTTCTAACTGATCTTTTTACAAGAAACAGCACTGACTCAGAATTTACAATATTTCCAGAATTAACAAACTTTTTTACAATGCTCTACCATAGTCAGCTGTCTGAAGCCTAGCCCATAAAATTCTTTGTCACAATAGGGACTTACATCAAGGCAGTATGTCTGTACACCATTGAGATATTCATTCAAATCTTTATTGAGCTTTTCCAGTTCCAGTACAATGCCAGCATAGGTCTTCTGGAACTCTAACGATATGGTTTCCTGGAAGGATCGCTGGCAACATAACACAAAGAATTAATCACATAAAATATCTAACACACTGAGAGTTGCATAATTTCCATCATACATGTATTCTGAATCATACATAAAAATCATATTTAATGTATCTAGAATGATAACCCTCTTTAATTTTTGCCCAATAAAACAGCAAACAAGCCCTACGAAAGCCTCATGTAAACCAAACTCACACAGGCCTATATCAAAATCCCAAGAGATATATGAGACTTGTACAACAAATGACAGAGCACATGGGACTACTTGATCTAGACAGTCTCTTTTCTCTATATTATTTTTATGTCCTTGTAAGCTCTCCATAACATGGCAATGCTCAGAACTAATTTTAGTAAGTCTACCTTTTTCTCTGCCACTGTATTCATATCACTCAGCTGATTTATCCAGTCCTTTTTTACTTGCAGAATCTTGGACAGCCGTGTCTGAAAATGAGAACCACATATCAGACAAGACAAAATGAAGTTGTTCTTTGGTAAAAGTGAACAAATAATATTTTAGTGAAGTTTGTCAAATTACTGAGATTTATGTATATTTCATTCTCTCACTTCATCATCTGATAACTTTATTTGTTATATTGCATGCAGATGTAGTACCTATGAGAAAATTCAGACTGATTCATCTATAATAACCCATTGAACCATTTATTCAGACGATTTTTTTTTTTTTTTTTGTTGTTCTCAAATATTTCCAATGACATTTCCCTCAATTTCCACAAAAAAACAAAAAAAAATACTAGTAAAGAATCAATACACAAAATGCTGTTTGACCTGAAACTGAATTAATTTGCAGATAAAAAGTCACCACTTACAACCAGCACCAAAAACTTGATAGGAAATCCTCCATATGTTCCTCCCTCTAGACTGACCAGCTTGCCTTTAAATGGAGAGTGAGGTTCAGCACCTTCTGGATGTGGAAACTAGGACATGTAAAAGTGAATAAAGTTACAGCCAAAATGGTAATGTAGGTCATCCTGCTACAAACTAGGATAGGGCTGCTGACATTTATAGAAAACTTTTTTAAAAAAATAATGTATAGCTTGGGACAATCCGACATTGCCCTCCAATTCAGCATATGGCAAGTGCATGCAATTTAGTGTTAGTGCTTTGGATGATTTATTGTTACCAAATAAAAATGCATTTGCTAATATTGTTACACTTTGTTTAGGCCATTCTTTCCTTTTTTTTTTTTTTTTCCTTTTATTTCTAAAGGTAACCTGAGAATCCCAACTTTCCTACTGTTAGAGAAACAAGTATTGACTCTAAATTGAATGTGCATGCAGCATTGACAAACATGTTTTGAACACTGATTCTGTTTTAAACACGAATCAACTTCATTCTTCTTGCTGTTACACTCAGTCCATGGGGTTAAATTTGACTTACATCCACATGGACAGCCATTTCATTTAATTTCACCACTCTATCTTCACCTTCGCTTTGACTGTTGTAATAAGCTGGCTCTTTAATCACTATCTGGTGGGCCTCAATTAGTCAGCTAGTGGGTGTTAGAGAACTGCCAAGCTGGGAAAGTTCTTGGTCCACTAAGTGTGGTGAAAACTTCACATCACTGAACTTTCAGTCATCATTGTATGTCCAAATGATTTGCTCCTTCATTACTCAAATGGTAATTCTGTGCTGTTCCTTCTATTGCATATGTTGTAAGAAGAGCTACGATCTCTTAACCTTTGCTGTGCTTTTACTGCATGCTGGCTCTGATGCCACTTGCCAGTCATTTATAAATCATTAGTATCCCTTTGCCAACTTTTCAAACAAACATGAGGCCATTCTATCGAGGTTTTAGATATATTAAAGATTTCCCTTTGACTTTCTCTTTTTAAATGAGGAAAAGTGGCAACTGAACTTACAGCAGGTCTGATTGCTACATCTCCTCCAGTCTGTGGGGGGAGAGAAAAAGAAAAAAACAAAAATAAATGTGTGTATATGTGTATGTGATATGCATATATATATACAAAAGAAACATATGACAAATGTCTTGCAAAATAGCATAACGAAATCCAAAAGTTAGAGAAAAAAAAAAGTATCATTTCTGTTTGATCATTTGTTCTACCAACAAATCTGTCAGACTGAATTATATGGCAACAAAAATTGTTCTGTTAATATGAAAACAAAAACAAGCATCTTATTTTTTTTTTTTTTTAATCCTCTCTCTCTTCTTGCTGGGATTTATAAGATCACATGGGCATGCCACTCTAACTCTTCACAATAAAAAACACTTGAAGCTATTACGTGTGAATATTTCATTTCAGTACTCTACTAAATGATCAATGTTGCAAAAATAACTGACACCCTTTGTTAACAATCTGAATCAGCAGTATGAACTGAATATATCATCTTTATCAGAGTTGCCACAATGACGTGACAAAATTTCCTGAACTTTTTGCGTGGCGCAAACACTTTAGCAATCTGTTAAGATTCAATCTTCCTTATAAACTATGAGAGGAATTCTTTATTGTCATCCATCACATCCATCTAACTCCAGCTGAATTTATAAAACTTCACTGACTTGTCTATGCCCTTCACATTTTCACGTCCACCACGTTCAATGAAGTCAACAACGGCATTCATATTGACACTTTCGCTTGAATCGCCGCGTCACAATGGCAATGATTAGGCCTAAAATGATACTCCAATTCCGGCTGATGGAAGAAATTGAAACCTCAAGTCCAGACCTTAGATCTGGATCTCTGGTCTAGACAGAATAAAAACTGAGCACTCTCTGAATCTTAAATAAATGTAGATAGATCTATATGTCGAAATTAACACGCAGGTCTTCTAAACTTTGTCAAATTGGCTAAATCTATAAATATAATCCAAAGCTCGAAGAGTATGAAAGACAAAGCATATTCGCAGAAGTTTGAAGAAAGGCTTGGTTGACCAAATCATGCCAAGCATCGAGTTCGTTAAAGCTTGGCTAAGCTAGTCAAGGAAGGATGTTTGAAAAAGACAACAAACTAGTCCGCATGCGCAGTGTGAGTCTTCCGCCGAGAGCTAAGCCTTAAAGCAGTCAATGAACTTTTCACCTTTTCTTTCCTGAAAATTATAATATCACAGACATTTCGTATTTTCCTTCCGAAAAATAAATTAAAATGAACGCCTGATCCGGATCCGTGGAAACCGATTTCCGGACATTTTCTAGTTTCCAGAATTCAGGAAATTTCCGGAAAAGTGGCACCTCTGCTTTATGTTTCTCCCAGAATGTTGGAGGGCACAACCACAGTTTTAATGTTCATCTTACTAAAACCTTCAATATGTTTCTTTTCTCAAAAAAAGAGAAAGAATGATCTCTTGAAACTTACAATACTGCTGGAGTTTGCTGCAGCAAAACCTGGAATGAACTTTGGCGGTCGCTGATGGAAAGTCTGTTTCACTGGTTGATACTTGGGTTTCTCTTGGAAGGAGGTGATGGGGATACTGTCTGGGGGTTCATCACTCTGAAAAGGGATTTATGCAATAAATTCAATATTCATAAGTTTTTAAAGTATCTACATATAGCAGTGTTAATGATTGATATAATTTGGTGGTAGGCATTGTCATTCTATTTATGTTCAACATAAGCTGTAATCATGAATCTTCATCACTGATTCCAAAACTATAAACAAAACACTTCTGTGCACTTAATGGTTAAAGTTCTTATGCATCAAGAGCAGCAAAATCTGATTTTATCAGACAATTATTCACAAAAAAAAAAAAAAAAAAGACGTGTATGATTAAAAACACTGGAATGAAAAAATAATCGAGTTTGGTTTCTTTAGTACGTGCATAATAAAGATAAGAGAATAGTGCCTGTTTACCATCTAAAAGTTCATTTAATCATTCTGCCGCAACTTAACATTCTAGCTTATTTTTTACTTACCCACACTTCATAATCCGGTATTGAATGGGTACCCAACCCTGGTCGATCAAAGGTGACACGGTAAGAGTTGTCTGCTGTGTCCAAAGCTGCTATTGTGCCTGTAAATAACCCATCCTGAGGTTTCCGCAGACGAGCTGTGAATCAAACATGGAACATGAAATCTGGATCACAATATCTTCAACTACGCTTGCCACATACAAGGCATGCAACTGGCATATAGGTTTTGCATTCTGCAACATTGAGCAAATCACTATAGCTCTGACCAAGTAATAAATACTATTTTATATTTGAAGGAAGTCTTTGAATGAAATTCAAGGGAAAAAAAAAAAAATTCTCAGAAGGCAAACAGCCATGGAAGATGATCAGAAATATGCTTCTCACCCGTAACTTTGGTTCCAATGACCAGATGCAGAGGGATTTCATCAGGCAACTCTTTGATGGAACTAAATTCTGTCAATTTGCGCTGCTGAAGTTGTCGAATCTTCTCCCTCCTTTCTTCTAGCACAGCGCGTTCTTCAGCTAAGAAAGCTGGTGAGCATCTGAAATTTCAGACAGACAAGACATAATCCTATAGAACACACCTGTTTCAAAGTAGTTAGATAATCGCAAGCTCAGTTCTTTGTTGTCCTATCTCCATTTTTGGCGATTTGGAGGTAAATATGTCCTGTGAAAAAGGGATAGTAAATCTATCAATATACCGTAGTCATTTCACCAATCACCCAAACAGGTAGATTTTGAAAATTATTTTGTCCTATCTCCTATGGATAAAAACAGTTGTTAACCCTATTCAATCGATTTCGTTTTTACAGATTTTCGGTTTGAATGACAGTAACTAAGTGTAAAGTTGTAATGTTCACTTAGTTGGATGCCTATAGTAATGTGTTATATATGAAATTGAAGGAAATTGGATGTATTTTCAGATGGGCATCATCTGGTTGCAATAATATGTTACCTCCGGGAATGAAAGCCATAATATTGCATAACAGTTGATATAAATTTGTACAGTAAAACGTCAACATACAAAGAAGCAAAGAA
>JBCAUA010060357.1:0-11327 GCA_038406235.1 Peronia verruculata
TATCTATCTATCTATCTATCTATCTATCTATCTATCTATCTATCTATCTATCTATCTATCTATCTATCTATTGTTATATTATGTATATATGTAATACATAATTTATATAATATGTGTGTGTGTCTGTGTGTGTCCTTTTCTTGTGTCCAGCTCATTCCCTCCTCTCTGTAACCCTAGAACTATATTTCTTTTTAATTTACTCGTCCTTCTCGATTCCCTTTCTCTGTTATGTCATTCCTGTCTTCTGTCTGTTCCTCCCTCTTTTCCCAAACTCGTCCCTTTTTTCACTCATTTCTTTCTACATACCACAAACTTTATTCCTTCATTTCTGATATTTTCCTGAATTCCTTTCCTTTCATACGATCTGAATTTTTGCCAAGAGAGAGAGAGGGAGGGAGGGAGCAAGCCAGACAATGTGTGGTTATTTTCTGGCGCCTGTCGGTCATCAAATGATTCGCAGTAATTAATCAGGCCAGAAGTAATTTTATTAAAGGAATGACTAAGGCTGGCCATGTTGACTAGCTGTCTATATTGTATATCGATTATCATGGTTGGGGTTTGAGTCAAAGAAAGCGAAACAATATTTTTAACTGATTTCCTGTGTAAGGGATCTCTCTTTTGAGCGAAACAATGGACTCCTAAATGTATTGACCTCAGAAAACAAATAAATAAAAGGGGTTTGGTAGAGTGACAGAAAGGGGGATGGGCTGCAATTTGTCAGTTATAGAGCATTGAAAGGCCCAAATGAAAGAATGAAAAAAAGAAGCCTGGGGGGGGGGGGAGGGGCAGAGAGAGAGAGAGAGAGAGATGGAATGTTGCGAATGCTAAAGTTGTTAAAACAAGAAACGACAACGACATTTCCATGTGGACGCTCCCTTAAACGGACGTTTAAAATAAACATTTTAACTAAAGACAGTTTCATCCTCTTGGACTAATATTATACCAGAGTCATAGTTTTTTTAACAAATACGTTTCAATTAAGATTTTTGAAAATCAACAGTTATATAGAACCGCGAGACCAATATATTGAATGTCTAAGCTGTGTTGAGACAACCAAACATTAGTCGCGCTGTTCGATTTCGGTCGGAAAGTAATTAAACAATAACAGAGATCTAGATGAGGACAAGGATGTATCGTGGACTGGCTGTGTGGTTATAGAGACCTACACTATGTGTGGAATTGTCGCTGATAGCATCAGCAAGGATACGCAAACAGTATATAGATCCCTTTGGCCCTCTGGATGCCGTCACAATGATGTACAATGATCACCAACATTACTGCTCACCTCTCTGTCTGGAGTATTGGCTACCTGCCAAAGGTCTCCATTTTACCAGATTTTGAGACAGTTTTGTCATTTTGATAAAAGGAATGAAGGCGTGGGCACAGTGAATTCGCTTTTGTCTATTATACATATATATGGCTATGTTGGTTTGACAGTATATTCTCTACTAAGGAAGCTCAACTTAAGTGGACGAAATATTAAAAGTGCCCTGCGTGAGCTAGCAACAGCGGCAGAGAACTCTTGGATCTGGTGTAAAAGGAATGAGGCGTTCCCTACACCACTCGATGTAGACGATAGATTTAAATAGAATACGTTATGCCATAAAAACAGTGGCACGATTAGCGTAGTGGTTAGAGCAGTGGACTATTATCCCAACGGCACCGGTTCAAATCCCACCAGAATAACTGAGGAAAAAAGGTGGGTGACGGACATCGGGAGTCATGACTCCGGTGTGGCCGGGGTTCTAGAAAATATTAGGAAGTTGAAGACCGAATCATCTAATGAAAGAACCCACTCTTCCCGTGAAGACCATCACCTGTCTCGATCCATCAGAAGAGTTATCCTACCACTAATAAATTGTATTCATCTATTGATCAGTCTAGTACAGCGTCAGAACGCTGAGTTAGGGAAAGAAACGTGACATTAAAAAATGCCAGCATCCTTGTTTTTGAGTGTATCATCTTAGACTGAGGTGAAACTCTTCTCTATAATTCCACGAATAGTCATTCTCTACCACTTCATCACCAAGAATCTCTCTCTGAGGACTCGCGACCTATGACCAGAAGTACTTTTACTACTCTCTAACCTTTTTTCGTGTACTCACATATGAGGACCTGTCAGTGCCAGCTAAAGCCATCTCTTTCTGACAGCTTATTATCATGTCCCACCTCCTCCTCCCTAACGTACTCCCTCAAATCTTATCAATGTTAATTATTTTTCTGGTCACCAACTTTGAGAATTTCTGACACACCCAAACAGTCAAAGACGGTTTAGAGGTTTCTTTTTTTTTTTAATTCATCATGGTCGTTTTCTTTCTCCGGACTTGTTGATGATTAGATTTGTTTCGAAAAAGCGAACCGCTGGAAATTCCCGTCTAATTTTAGTAAGGGGGGGGGTACAAACACTTCAAAGTGTTTCACTACTGTTGACAAAGAAAAGTATATACAATGCACGGGACTGGTGACAATTGTTCACAAATCTCGTGGCGGAGCAGTAAAAAAACATCAGTGAGTGTTCTATTTCTAGGAAGGGGGTATAAACGCTTCGACCGGGATTTCCATGTTTTAGCTTAATCGAATATGAACTATTTGGCGCTAGAGTATGTAGCCAGTTATAGTCAGCAAGGATATTTTGCGTACCCCTTATCTGTGTGTGATGAAACTTGGGAACAGCTGTAAGTTTTCGTGGAGGATAACTCGTTGTCAATAAGGCATCGCGTGCACAGCATCAGGTCATTTTCTGCTGCCCTTAAAATTATGTGGACGATTTATCGTACGTGCCTTAATGAACAAACCAAAGTGTAGAAATTGCCTAAGTGTCACAGATTTTGAGAAGATTTAATCTGACAAAGACACTGTTACAAAAATATGTATCTCCACTGGTGTCATTTACTGGCAGAAAAGACACAAAATCTGACACTGATATGACACAGAGAAGTAGGTCACACCTCAAAAAGTCTGATATATAGGGTGGCGTACAAAAAACATCGACAAAAATGAAGAGTCATTTTCGAGAGAAATTCTTATTTCTTTTTCAGGTGAGTTGCAGAACAAACTTTTAACTGATATCTGATTCCAACATGGACTACTTCGAGCGTTTCTAGGTGTAAGAGAGGACAGAGATCAGGGAACTGTTTTGCAACAAAGTCACCGACTCTTGTTCAGGGACAAATTTGGCTCCAATACCCTGGGAAGAAAATTCCCCATGACCTGCAGAATAATTGTTTCAACTGATTCCTGACGTCCTAAACTCGAGCCGGTGTCCTTACTGTGAGCTTTGGGCCACTAAGGTCTTTCTCATTGTTGACAACACTTTCAAAGTTGTTATGGAATTCTATCAGACGTATGGCGTCCCTGGGTGGGGAGTTTCCACAGTCTTTGTCTTCTATTCCACCGAAAATTGCTCATAGTAGTCCATCTTGATATCAGATAAAAGTTATAGGCCTGCCCTGCAACTCATCTGAAAAACGAAAGGAAATAATAATTTCTCTCGAAAATATGAGTTTGTATTTTATCTCCCTTTCTGTGCCCCCCCCCCTCCCTGTAAACGGTGTCCTGATCCATTGATAAAATTTATGATATTAAAAAAGTGTTGGCTCAAACAAATATAACACGTCCACTGCCATAGTTTTCACACAACTTACTAGATCATGAACTATGGCGTTTATAGTTGGAAACTTGGATGTATTGCCGTCATTATTGCCTGCTTCAGAGGCATCAACTCCATATTCAAGTGATGGATATCTGATGGTATCTGATAACTGTGGGTGCGAAAAGACCCCTCAATTGCTCTCCGTGAGTCAAGCATCCTTTGTCCATGCCTTTGTGACACAATGCACAAATAATAAGAGTAATCGTCGCTTGCGAAACTCGACAGGTGTGACGTCACTGAGAATGGGCGAGTCATCTTACTTGATGTAATGTTCAAAATAAAATCTCTCGAAAGTTTGTCATTCCACATTTTACGGCAGTTTAAAGAGCTCTCAAATTGTTAGTAACCATAAGTAATGGTTACTATGCCGAATTTCTTTGAGCCATATTTCAAATCTTTAACTCTAGTAGTTTTCAAATCGGTACGAATGTCAAATAAATGCTACAATGAATTTTTGCACATTAATGTTTTACAAAAGAATCGATAACTGCAGTCTGATATATTGAAAATTACCTGGTCGATGGCTTTCATCGCTAGAAAAGAGATTAACTTTGAGGAGAGCCATGAAAGACGATACTTTCAACATTTGTACACGATTCCTGTATTTACTTTGAATACAACAAACCTGTTAATATTTTAGGTTAGGGCAATTTTTACATGCACTTAACTCAAACATCATTTGTCTAAAATATATAGATTCCTTAAGCAAATACTTGATACAATGATCGTATGATCATGACAAAACATTAGATGGAACTTTTATTACTTTTTTTTTAAATACTGCTCTAGTCATTTCCTTTGACTGAAGTGGTCTTGTGAGATAATCTTATACCACTTGAGGAAGACTCGACATTGTTAGATTTCAAATGCATGTCAAGTGATATAATCGTTAAAGGCACATTTTCCGTGAAATTACCTAACAGTTATGTTCATATTGATAGTCAGCCGGCAAGATATCTATGCCTTCTGTTTGGTCATGCTCAGTTCATGGGACACATTTGGCTTGCAGGTAACATGATCAATGTTTGGCCGACCATCTAATTCAGGGTATGAGTAAGAAAAAGACAGGTATAGAGAGGCGATGGAGAGAAACTCTTTCCACTACAAAAAACAGTAGCTAATATATTGTATCATATTATCTTTTGTTCATTGATCAATTTCATTCATTCACTTTGAATCAGATTGTCACAGAGTATAACTTAGCATAGTATGTTTACAGAACCAGCGGTGGGCTCACCATCGTAAAAGTGATGACTATTTCTGACCTTATCAACTCTGTTAGTCAGGAACAAAATGGAATGATGAAAATGGCTGAGCTTCCCAACACTGGGGACACTAAGATCTCTCATAGGGGCCAAGCTGAAATTATACACATTTTTAGGATGTACCAGTAGTCAATTTTTAGATATGGATACCCAGTTGACATGTCACGGGACCACTGCATTGCACAGCAGAGTCGATAACACCAGACACAGTCATCACCTCACAAAGGTAGATCTAAGTATGGCTTGTTTGTGTGATTTCACCTCCTCTGCCTTCACTCTCTCCGTGGTAACATGAGATTTTAAAACTGTGGTTATGAGAGCGGGACCCAAATAAAGACGCCTAACGTAACAGCAAGATTCTATTTCAAATAATCATCAAATACATCTTGTCCAAGATTACTCTAAGTTAAACAAAACAACAAAAAACATTCAACTGAGCAAGAATGTTTTCAGGGGACCGCCTGGCTATTTTCTTAAAGTCAGATCCTGATCAGACGGATAGCAAGGTTGTATATATGCTAGCAGCAATGGTGCCGTGAGCAGCGAAAAGTGATTATTTTGTCAATACCTTTAATATCTTACAATTCCAATGCCGTTTTTATCCACCTGGCAATAGTATCTTTAGTAGCAGCTTACATGGATTGTAAAATCTTAATACCAACTGTTGTGGCTTGCCATGCACTAGACGATTATTTTGGTTCTGGAAAGATACTCCTTTATGACCTCTCTGATAGAGATTTTTTTTTTATGGACAGAAAGGGGTTAGTAAGCTGTAGGTGATTTCTTTACTTCGAGTGTTGCATCACAGAAGTAATGGTAAAAGTACATCTGTCCTTTGTCATCTTAATGCTATATCACTGGACAGTTTATGACATATCTGACCTATTTGTTTGAAATCTGGGCCGCACTTAACCACAGATGCTTCTTAAAAGCATCATTTCCATACCTGTTTACTGTTAGCCAATATCATTGAGTTTGCTGGATTATCTTGAGTCCATTTGATTTACATAAAAATACCGCTGTAGTGTTGTAAAGGAAAATTCTGATACGAATGCATGTTTGTTTTTGGTGTAAGATTCCAATGCCAGGAAAGCACCAAGCAGTTTTAATTCATTGATGTGGTTCTTGAGCTGTCCATGATCTACCTGTTCTGACTCAAGCACAAGAGACACTTCGACCTCCAAGGCTAGCATCACTCGTTACAATCACAGGCAGTTCACGATGGAATCTGGGGAGAATGCGTCGTCAGTAAGAGAGCTTCATCATTTGATTTCTGCAAAGGAAATCCAATTCCATTACGCGCCGTTTACTTCTAGTACATTTCTTTGATCTTCCTCCAAATTCCTGTAGTACAATGGGCCGTTTTCCATTGCCAGAAAGGTGGAAACCAAAGTTCCTGTCAGCGTTTCTCTGATTGTATGCTGTTTTGTTCTGACTTCTTTCCCTTTGTTGGTTATTTCTTCTGTTTGTATTTTAAGACTGTCTTTTCCAGATGGATTGTAATCCCCGCCGAATCCAATATAATTTATTAATTATGATCCATGACATTAGTTTGGCATCAGTATGATTTGATTTCTCAAATGCCTGGCCATTGCATTTTCCCCCACGTTTTTGGATAGAGATCACATTTACGTCCACATCTTAGCGTTGGCTTTCAGCACCGCCTGTCACTGGCAATTGAGATCCCAGCAGTTTCCTATATGCTTGTATAAGCTGAATTGTTTTCAGCTTTTCCTATTTGCCTGGAAACTTTGGCGGCAAATGCCGCTGAATTCTCTGACTGGACTCGACGTTTCTTTGACTCTTTATAAATTTCCCACCCCTTGGCTGGAATATAAACTGCAGGGTTTAGTCAGTGCTATTGTTCGTACTACCTTGTTCCATGGTGCGAACGGACCCCGATAACACTTCTGCATAGTAGGATAAAAATATGGCGCCGTCTATTTGGGCCTCTTGATGCCCCGCTTTCTCTCTGTCGTGCGTAATAGTGGAGGGTCCAGTGCTGATAAAACAGGTTGATTGTTCACTTTGGAGTAGAAACATGCCCTTTGGAATATAAGTGAATAATACATTGCTGAACAATATTAGCGACAGTAACACCTTATCCGCCCCATACGGTGGGCGTGGCCGTCGATTAATTAGGTCAACATGTCTTAGAAATCAGGATTCAGCTGATGTGGCCAATACTTCCGTCAAAGTCCTTTGCTTGGAAGAAAATAAAACCACAGCAGCTTTAAAAACGTGAGAAAGAAACATTATGTAGGCCCACGTAAGTTTTTCCTCTGCCTGTCCACAGTTGCGAATCCGACTTCTAGTGCATTATCATTGATGAACAGAACAAAGAATGTAATTGGTGTCCAATTATTTTGTTGTTGTTTCAGTTGAAGTGATGATTACGTCATCAAGAAGTGAAACTAGGTCAGGGTGCCCCCCCCCCCCTTTTCCGAGATATGCTTCCGTCTGGCTCTGACATTTGTTGTTAACTGCAATTGTTAAACAATGAACTCGGCCGTGTGCCCTCCAACTGATTACAATGTGTTGAGGTTAAAAAGAACCACTTTTGTATAGTTTAACTACGTTGCAGTGTATTTAGGTCAAGAAGACTTACCTGTGATTGGTGTCCCCATTACATAGACGTGCACAGCACTGTTGTTCAAATGAACTGCATGTAGTCCAGCAATCATCAGTCTATTGGAATATCTGTTCGAGTCCAGGTGAACATGTTCAAATGGTCACAGCATACTATTCCTGAGTCTTTCATAATTGTCACAAACTACTAACAGCAAACAATGTGTGACTGAGGAAAGACAAAAGCTATTGCATCATTGCCTCACCAAGACCATGATCTAGTCTTCCAGTGCACAACCTCCACTGCAGAAACACAAGGCAGTGCCTGGCAAGTTGGCCTTTCTGCATGGGCATCTGCCCCGGCAACCTTGCCTACAACCACACTTGACGAGGTTTTTGCAAGCCTCCTGGGCCGGTTTTAGAGTTGTCCAGATGGGCATCCAAAGGTTCGTGTCCTTCCTCTGCCATCCCCAGTTGGCTGGACTCTAGAGATGTGGATCTTTCTCCAGGCTCTGCCCCCACACATGACCAGACTGCGATACTACTCTGAGGATGTGCTGTCTCTGAGCTGCCTCTGTTGGAGGAATGTTCTCCAAAGATTTGCTGTTTCTTGCAAACAATGTCTGGAATGCCGCATCCACCGTCGTGAGTGTACTGGAGCGATCATACATCAGTACAATGAGTCCTTGAAGAGTGGCGATGGTGTCTTCTGTTAGACGTCTGTCCACTATGACCAAGCAAGCCTGGGTTGCCTCTGGGTATGTTTTCCATGTGCTCCAAGCTGTCCTCTTCCAGTAAAAAATGACACGGTGTCGCATCCCGTGAAGGCATGAAAAGCCAGGAGGGCCCATGTTTTCTCTCGCTGGAGGAAAACGGCAATGTCATGAGCAGGAGGAATGTAGTGGAATGTTTTTCCAGTTCCAAATGCAACCCACAGTTCGGCTGACTCGATTTTATGGAAGTGAGTGATGGCCAACACAAGCACATCTGTGTCTGTTGTCCTGATGAGAACTTTTACAAAGTGCGACATTGCACAGTCAGCGGCATGCAGGATGATACGAGTGTGGGCTTCCTCATGGGAGCAGGGTTCAGGTGATGGTGTGTTTCATGATCGTTGCTGAGGATTTTTCAGCACAGGTGATGACGAGATTTTTCCCGTTATCAAAAGTTTTCCCAGCAAGACTGGTGGCAATGAAACAGAAAAGATCTGTCTTGTTGTCATCACGCAGGAACCCCTTCCAGTTTATTGTAATTGGGTTGAGGGTAACATCTTCCTTCTCACGCCATGACCCCGCCTCTCTCGGGTTGATGACTTTAAACTGTATGGACGGTACATATCCCAAACGAGGTCGACCCGCGAAATATTTTCAAACTGTCGCTGAATGTAGAGCTGGAAAACCAGGTCCACATAGTCCTGGAACATTTTTGCCAGCTTTGGTGACAGCATCTGGACTATTGCTGCACCATCTAGGACTTTAGCATCTACTTCTGGTGAACATGTAGAGACAGGGACGAGGACATCTTCTTCTAGCAGGTCATCAGTGTCGTCTGGGGTGTTTTCGTCCTCATCGAACAAGAAATCAACTGTGTCATTCATGACCTCCTCAGGAACCTCTGGTAGGTCATTTGCGACTGCAGCACTCTTGCTCGCAGACGTTTCAGAAGATTGAACTGCAGCAGTAGGCAATGGGCGATGACTTGTCTTTGATTTGAGGCTGAAGACGAGGTCGGACTTGTTGCCAGATCGGAGACCGGAGCCAAGACTGGTTCTTATGCCTGAAATATTCTTGGAGGTTGCCACCTCTTGTCTGGCAAGCAATGTAGAGTCATCAAATAGTGCAATGTCACTTTTCAGTAATTCAGAACCCCAACACTTGTGCTCTTTGGGTAGGGCAGTTTACGGTTTGAGAACAGCGCCAGTTTGTTCCGTGAAATGGTCTCTGAAACAGGTTTCTCTGCCCTCAGAAAACGCTCCTCAATGAATTTGTTAAACTGTTCCTGTGCACGTTGCAGGATGCCCCCCACTGTGTTGATCACATCTTCGTTCATTATGTCTTTTGTGTCAAGAGCGAAGAGATGATCAGTGTCCTCGATGAAAGGGTTTCCCATCTCCTCCATGGTGGTGACATGTTCATTGACTTGTGTGGAGAATTTGACCTGAAAACTGTCTGACTAAACAAACAAAAAATACAATGCTTACGATGCCACTGATGACAAAAATAACCACAAATACCATCTCGTCTTTCCATACATACGCTGGTAACCTTCAGCGACGTCATAGTTATGATACCAGCCACGAGAGTTGGCACGCAGCTATGGAAGCCCGATGTCGTCAAAATCCTAATTTAACTTTTTTTAATCGATCACTGATCGATCCCTTTGGGACGGAAATTGTGTTACTTTTGCTTTTCTTAAACTTTGAAGCTATGTTTATCAGTGTACGTAGTGGCACATTTCTACTCTTCAGCGAACAATTATATGTCTTGCTCCCTCTGCTGTGTTGCCGACCCGACGTCAAGACAATGTAAAATATGGCACTCGCTCTGTTTGTTCACCTTTCCGTCTGTTTGTCTGTCTGTGTGTTTGATTTCCCGTCCGTTGGCATGTTTGTCAGTCTGTCATTTGGCCTGTTTGTCTATTTGCCCGTTCGCCGATTTTTTTTTTTTTTTTGTGAGATTACTAGTATGTGAAATGATAAGTAGACCTTTCACTTATCGGGAAGCATCTGGTATCAACATACATGTATCGCAAATTTCCACTGCCAAGCGGCATATGACGTCAGGTTTCTTGAATACTGAATCTAACCGCTAATCTGTTATATTTATATGGTCGGTCTCTCCACATGTCACATTGTTTTACAAGGAATTCATCATTTTCTACGTTTTCCTACCTGTCAAGAGTATCATATATATAATTATTATTTTTTTTTCAATGTATCCAAAAGGAGGGAACGCTTGAAAAGGAGAGGGACGGAGAGGTTTATAAAAAACAAAATATTATTACAAACAGAAAACGTTAATTCCTCTCGGCATATTCAACGTATGAAAACAGTGAATAATAATAATACATGTAATAATAATAATAATAAGCAACTACACACAAATGAATGGACCGGCCCGAATAACTAAAAGTGAGACCAATGAGTGATGGTCGACTACAGTCACAAATGTCGGACATGACTGGCTAGAAAACATTGACCCGTTTATTGCCTTTTCTCCCAAGCCTATCAATTCTATGACTGCAGAATACTATTCGGCTTTGAGCGACTACGGTTTATTATTATTATTATTATTATTATTATTGGAAATGTCTGTGGGTAGAAATTTAGAATTTTGATATTTTTGCCTGAAGAACGGTATTCTGCTTCTCGTTATTCGATTTCTAACTGCCAATGATTTTTTAACGTCCGTAACATTACACGGGACCGGCAGATTACGTTCGTCTTTATCCAAGGTTGAACGTCTTCCTTCCCTACCCAGAAAGCCAAGGAACCGCTGAGTCACTGAAAAAAATCCGGTTTCGATCTTTGTATCTTCTCCGCGAGTCGAACTCTCAACACACGGTGTAAATTGTTCATGACAGCGCAGACGCAAACCGACATGGCCATGGCGATCCTCCGGATGTTTATGACGATCAGAGCATTACACGTAGAGCCATTTCCGTAGAACTGTGAGCCGGTCACTTAGCGATTGTCTCTTGTACTGCCATGTTGCTATATTTGGGCATGTTCCATTTTTAGCACTAGTTTCCAAATCACTTGTGCCCGTGTGTGTGTGTGTGTGTGTGTGTGTGCGTGCGTGCGTGTGTGTGTGTGTGTGTGTGTGTGTGTGTGTGTGTGTGTG
>JBCAUA010060368.1:0-11326 GCA_038406235.1 Peronia verruculata
AGCCAGGTGGAGTCAAATAGTGATTGACAATACGTTAGGTCTACCGTTGAATGACCATTGGTCAAACACGTTAGAATGACCTAGCAACTTTTTGATACCATTTTTACACGCAGAAAAGGCAGTACTTTTAAGGGAAAACAAAAGCTCAAAATCTCATTTTTTGGGCAAAATCCACATTTCAGGACGCGCCCCCCCCCCTCCCTTAACAATTTTTAGTGAAAACCGCATGTCGCTGCGTTTCTTGGTTCTCTCGTAATCGTCATTCATGAGATTAAATTCAATGCTAAACCAATAGTTTCAGCCCATCAGCCCTGCTGCGTAACGACCTTGACCGCGGCGATGCACAGCTCTATAAGGCAGTCCGTGGCCATGATTCCCTGGCATTCACAACCTGGACGCTGTTAACAGAACGGATCGCGGATATCACTGTGAAATAAATCAGAAGAGGCAAACTCCCACGTCTGGCTTTATTATACATTATTGTGGATCATCCCACATCGAAAGTACAATGAGAAAGTAGTAAAGTGGCGTAACAGCAATGAAAAACATGTACTCCAGATCTAGCTGGAAAGAAACATAAATCAAGGAGCAGTATGCGGTTGGGACACATGCGAGATTGCTGTCAGAATGTCTCTGGAAGGAGAATTAGAACGAAACCGGTGGAGCATCATCACCTCGAACTGTAATTGTGTCACGAGTAGATCTAGGTCCAGAAAGAACCAACAACAATATAGATCAATACTGTCATCGACCGAGTGAAGACGCCGTCTCATGATGGACAGATGCACATGAACAACCACTTTATCAGCATTTGGGCGGGACGGGTTGGGTCTAACATAATTGTATTTGCACGATAGAATTCCTAATGTCACGTTAGGGCATGGGGATAGTTATAGCTTCGTACTGTATGCCTGCAATCACAGGCATTAGTAGCAGATTATCGCAGGCCGAAGCTACATGGTAGAATGGATGAAAAACAAAATGCGTTTTTTTTTTATCAGCTTTCGATGGCCATTTTTTTTTCCATGCTAAAAAGTAGTCCCAAATTTCATATTAAAAAAAAAAATAAATAAAAGAGAGAGAGAGAGAAAAGTGACAACAAATGCCTCCAAATGCAACAGAAGTAAAAAATGCGGTAATCATGAAAAAATATGGCTGCACGATGCCGTACTCTTCACGGATCCCAGCAGTGGTCAGTGCATTTTTTTTTTTTTTCAAGTTGATTGGTCATTATAAATATCTCATGGCATTTTAAAAGATTGAAAAACAATCAAGCAATTTATTAAGATTGAAACGACAATCAGTTCACAAAGACGATGGCAAAATTAATGCACGAGGTTGTTACTGCTACGTGTATATCTTGTATGACTGGACGTAGTCTGCAAGGTTATTTGTGTTCATGATAAATTCAGTGAAGGTCCATGCACTTTATTAAGATGAATTAATTGTTTGACTATGATTTGTCTATGGCGATATATTTTACAATCAAAGCTAATTCCACAAACATATTACTATATCTAGACCCGGACGATCTCATTCTAGTCTTTAGCTGCTATTTCTCTATTTGAATTAAGTGAACGTCACTCATCTAAAGGACACGACTAGACCCTGTTGAAATAAATAATAATAATCAGGGAATGAATGAAATATTTAGGACTAAAACGTATCGCTATGACTGACAAATTTAATAAATTTAAACCTTGTCTAACCTAGATGCCCTTCAAATGATAATGATAGTGTCTATCATGAAATTACAGGAAAAAAGTAATAAATGAATGAATAGTAACAGTTAATAGGAAAAGAGAACTAGACGGAGACCTGTTGAACTTTACCACATATTAGGCCTTATGCTAGTCAGTGAATCACTCGAAAGAACGAAGACAAAGTAGTGAAAAAAGAAAACGTGATGACTTAATGCAAACAAAAGAGGTAAAAAAGAAACAGTAGGAAGTCAGATTATTTGAGTTGTGTATGTGTGAATGAAAAACACATGAGGTGCCGCTGTAAATGCGCATACAAAGAAAGACAACAAAATACACCTGATACAGTTCAACATCAACAAACACGTTACCTTTTTCTTTTGGGTGTAGATGTGACAGATCTTAATTTGTGCGTATACATTAATATAATCTTGGACACGTTCAAAATACAAGGAGATAGTGAAGGACTTTCTTTTAAATCATCCATAATTGTCTCTTTTTCTTCCTGCTCACTTTCTTGCCTTGACTCGTTCCACCAATTCACTAATAAACATGAGGCCCAATATGACAAATTTCAGTGGACTTTCTTTTAGTTCCCTTGCCCAGTTATTAGTTTTGTTTTCTTCCATTAACACTACTCAGTCCTATTGCTATTTGGAGCCCATATAACTTTTTTACTCATACTGAAGGGTTTTAGTCTTGAATAGTCTATATTCGATTAAGCAAAAACCTCGGAACCCTAACCCTAACCCGACCGAAGTGTTTGTACCCCCACCCCTAGAAACAGAATACTCACTGATGTTTGTTACCACTTCACGTCGAGATCCGAGAAAGAATCGCCAAATCCCGTGCATTTTTTGTGTTTTTCTATGTCAGTAGAAGTGAACAGTTTCCAGTTGTTTGAACCCCCGGGAGATCACATGACCTAGGGATCATCGCTCACATGTGGCTTTGTTTACTTGCTCTGCGCATGCCAGACAAATCTGGACGAATGATGAGCTCTCAGACTTGTTACATCATATAAACAAAGTCACATGTGAGCGATGTTTCTTAGGTCATGTGATTTTGAAAAAAATAGCTAATTGCTGAAATCCCATACAGTCAATAGATAGCCTGAGGCAAGTCTTTCTGAGGGGGACACACTAATGGTGCAAACACAATGTATCTGTCTTGGTTTTATCAGTCTCAGCTCAGTCTAATTATTCAATGTCGTCATCCGCATCTTGAAAAATAAAAATGAAACACAATAAGATTATACATGAAAGAACATAACAAGGGACGAAGTCGTGAGGGAGGCAACTGTCTTTTTAATGTTAAGTTTTATGTTCGCCATATGAGTGACGTCAATGGTGATCAGACAGAGATGAGACTGAAACCGAACGGATACAAATGTACTGTGTTTGAGCCTTAAGTCTTGTATTTCTATTCTTGCCTTGGTGGTTGGCGATTTTGTGTCATTCCTTGGTGGTTGGCAATTTTGTGTCATTCCTTGGTGGTTGGCAATTTTGTGTCATTCCTTGGTGGTTGTGAACTTTGTATCTGCCGCATGTGTCAGTCCTGCTCAGCGTGACATCAGTCTGGCATATGTCACCAGTCCTGACTGGCCTCGGCAATGCAAAGATGAGAAAAAGAAAAAATAATAATAATGTGAAAGAAGAATATTAAATTTGTTAAGCATGAGAAGTTGAGTATATACATTTTCATTATATATTTTTAAAAAATTTCAAACGACAACATCAGGAGCGACATAGACATCCTATTTTGTAAGCTGTTTCTTTTCTAATATTTATATGAATAATTTAACATCCTACTGTAGATCTCAGACCTGATTACTCTATCCATAGTCATTGTATACTATCACTTTTTATCCTTTAAAAATGGTTATAAAACGTTTATGATTTTAACAAATTGCATAGGAAAAAATATTCTTTGATATGTGTTTTGTCCGAAGGTGAATCTTTTCACCAATTTATATGGTTCATGTAATAATTATTATGTATGTGAAGGATAACCAAATGGGTCCGAAAATAGTTTGGAATAAGGTGGTCAAGCTCGTAGTTTTAGCTTTTAGTCTGGCGAGAATGTGACTTACAAAAAAGACCATTAATTGGCTAAGACTCAAGGCTATACAGCAGTCAGTCTGACGTCAGCATCTCGCACTAGAAATCTTCACTCAATCTGGTGTTGTGACAATTTTATCATTTCATCCATTTATGAGCTACTACTTTCAAGGCTGTCTAAATACACTCACTTACACTATGTTGAACTCACTTCAGTTAATCTCCTTTAGAGTTGATTTTTTTTTTTTCATTCTTTGGAACAATCACCATAATGGCCCATGCACACATAAAACTAACATGCATCGTAGTATTTTTCTTACTATTTTCAATTCTAGCTCTCAATAACAAAGCTACAAATAAGTCGTTTACTGTACGCATGTCAGAATGTTAAGGTTTGTTAGGTTTTTCAGTCTTTCTGGTTAAGACTATCTCAGCTATTTTCTTGTAAACCCGTTGGGCTGTAGCAGAGGTTGACAGCATCTCTATGTCAGCATCACTAGCTAAGATGTTCTAAATACCAACTTTAAAGGTTTTCCAAAAGATTTTTTTAAAAAATGGATCTGTAGCCTTGGTATTACGGACTTTTTTTTTTTTTTAATTCTTCTATGTGAGCTTTCCAACATAATTTTTGATCTAACGTTAATCCTAAAAATTTGGTTCTGCTTCACAAGTTCTATTGGCTGGCCTTCTATCAGTATTCTGGACTGTTTGCTTTTTGGCTTTCTGTAATCTAAAAATCTTGGCTGTTGTTTTTCCTGCACTTATTTTTAGCCCCCATCTTTCCATCCATGTTGCCGTTCCATCTATATTATTCTGCATTATAGTTTGGGCTCTCCTTATGTTTCCGTCTGTTATCCACAGGTCTGAGTCGTCAGAGAGTTGTAAAAGGCTGACTGACCCACTATTTATTTCTTGCTCTAAATCATTTATCAGTATTGTAAATAGCATTGGTGATAATACCACTCTAGCTATATATCTGTCTGTCTGTCTGTCTGTCTGTCTGTCTGTGTTTATTGTTATTGGCCCAGTTATTCACATCTTCTTTGTTTTAGAAATCATGGGCTTCCTCCAGCTGATGTCGCGCGCTTTGGTGGAGTCTAGAAAAACTACAAGCGTCGCTAAGTTCCTTATTTATAACACACATGCACATGCACACACATACGCGAGCATACACACACGTGTACATAAGAAACACAGGAAAACACATTCTGTCTGGTCACTTCTAAAACGTTCATGATTTTAATATCAATACTTAAAATTTCTGCCCCAGATTGGTGAGATCGAGCCAGTTCTGTTAACAACAACAATGGGAGCGGCTTTCAGAAAATATCGTGGTGAAAAAGCCAGAGAAGATGAGACAGCTACACCTGATGCATACCCAGATCCTGACAGTGATGTAGAAACAGATTCTGACAGTGAAGATGAAAGCAGAGCTGGACACAAAAATCTGCCAAATAAGCTCACAGGTAATTCTTTTTTTGTTTTGTTTATACTCTGTGACAGATTTTGGTTCATATTATAACATGTGTTTGTGTGCATATGTGAGGGTGGTTTAGAAATAGAGGCCATTTTTCTTTTTTTTTTTTTCTTTCTATCTTTTTTATTCTTCTTTCTTTCTGTCCCTCTCTCTCTTTTCTTTTCATTTTTTCTTTCTTTCTGTCTTTCCTTTGATAATTCTTTCTTTCTTTCATTGTCTCTTTCTTTTTTGTTTCTTTTTTTTTATTCCTTCTTACTTTTTTCTCCCTTTCTTTATTTCTGTATTTCTTCCTTCTGTTCTTTCTTTCTTTTATTTCTTTATCTCACTTTGCTTGTTTAATTCTCATTTTCTTTCTTTATTTGTTCCTTCTCTCAGTCTTTTCCTGTTTTCTTTTTTCTATTCTTGCGTTAATTCATGTAAATTTATATATTTCTCTCTCTCTCTCTCTCTCTCTCTCACACACACACACACACACACACACACGTGTGTGTGTGTGAATCTCGGTTTCTGATGTAGAATGAAAGTGTGGGTAGTGTAAAGTTGGAATAAAGAATTTCATTGGTTGATTTCTTACATGGCCAACATGTCCCACATGGCCAAACAGTCGGTGTGATCTCTTTATTGTTTACCATATGACATCAGTAAGTGTCACCAACTTTGGATGTGAATGGCTTTTAATTGTGATGCTGTGAGGGGAAATCAGGCGCTGAATTTGGACGACACACACACAGAAACAGATAAATAAGAACAGGTCTTACCAAAACCGTCTCAGCCTCTCCCGAACCCAGGTGTCCCCACTACGACCATTGCTACACACAACACACACTCGCATGGGTCCATTCTGCACAATCATGATTCGTTACACACCCCCCCCCCCCCACCCCCTCCTTTTTTTTATAAGAACTTTGTAACATAAAACAAAATTCTAAATACTCAACGAAATATGGACATTCCATCGATGTCAAAAATCTTCTACACATACAACATCTCCCACCTTTCAAGCACAATCTTAAGATGAAATTTCATTAAACAATAGCAAATTGTCAAACAATGCCAACTTGTGACATATGGTAAACCAGAAGCAGCACTAAAACCAGGGAATTCAATAACTAAACACTTCAACAAACTGTGATATCACATATCTACACCTCATCAATAACATCAAATACATAATTACCATATTATCTGTACGAATGTCTTACATGGGCTAAATCCCTCCAGGTCCAGCAGGTCAACCAATACGACACAAAAAGTCAGCACCAACATTCTCAGACTCTTTAATATACTCAACATTAAAGGAAAAACTCTGTAAAGACAGTGCCCAACACATTATTTATTCCAGGGCTTTCAACCTTAGAGGCATTTAATAACTCGAGGTCTGTGGTCAGTTTGTAGGGTAGAGATATAACGAAAACTTCTTGACACCCCAAACTGTGGCCAAGCGTTCTTTTTCCATGGTCGAATATTTCTTTTCCCTATCAAGCAATTTACGGCTTGCATAGGCTATGGGGAATAAACGACCACTGACCTCCTGTAATAGGGTTGCCCTAAGTCCGACATCAGATGCGTCAGTCCGCAGTATAAAGGTCTGGTCCAAGTTTGGCAGGTGCCGAATCGGCTTGGAAACAATGGCTTGCTTCAGTGACCTGTAGGCCTTCTTTTGCGCATCAACCCACTCCACTGTGTTCGGCTGTCCCTTCCTCGTGAGGTCTGACAAGGGTGACGCCACAGAGGCGACGTTTGGGATAAAGTCCTGGTAGTACCCAACGAGTTCGAGGAAAGACCTCACTTCCTTCTCCGTCACGGGTCTCGGAGCCTCTCGTACCTTGGTGACTTTATCTGCGGCCCTATTGTCCCTTCTCCCAGGCGATGACCCAAGAAGTCGACGACCGTTGCCCCAAGGACACACTTCGTTGGTCGTGCTGTTAAATTTGCATCTTTCAACCTCCGGAACAGTTCCTTCAGCGCCCTCACATGTTCCTCCCATGACCTCGTGTGCACTAGGATATCGTCGACATAGTCGATCATGTTCTTCATTCCACCCAACAGCTTCTTCACAGCACGGATCAGGGTGGCTCCAGAATTCATCATTCCGAAAGTCATCCTGACGAACTCATAATGTCTGTCAAGTGCAACGAATGGCGCCCACTGGTCATACAGGAATCTGTCAATACCCTTTACTGAGGTCGGTCTTGGAGAAATGCTTGTCCTCCTGCATGTTCTGGAAAACTTAAGATGGAAGTGTCATCGGATGTGGGTCAAAGATCGTGAGTTTGTTGAGTTTCAGATAATCTATGCAGATCTGATTTGACCAATCTCTTTTCTTGACGACCACCACGAGCAATGCATAAGGTGAAGAAATCTTGCAGATGATGCCCATCGCCTCCGTCTCCTTGAGTTCTGGCTTCAGTACTTCATGAATTTTAGTACTTCACTGAGGAAGGTCTCTGGCGAATGGGTGCGCCAGATGTGAGGTTAGTGCAATGTTCTTTCAGGTTGCTACTCTCAGGGCGATAACTAAATATTTCTGCATACAACGATGCCGCAGCCTCTACTTCTTCCAGTTTGGGAGCGGGTCAGTTGCTCATATGGTAGGTAACTGATGCTCTTATTCTAGCCCCAAACTCCAAGTTCAGGTAGGTCTTCAGGACAACACAACTTCCTCTTCAACCTCGTAGTCCTCTACAACTGCCATACATACTGGCAGTACTCACTGACTGGCTTACGTCTTCTAATTCTTTTTCCCTGTCGTAGACCTGCCGCCATTGTATTCGTGGTCTCCATCACGTCTGTCAATTTGCCACATTCTTCTCGTGAAATGTATTTCTCCAGGTGGTTGGCGTGCAGTTTTTTTTGTTTGTTTGTTTGTTTGTTTGTTTTTTCTCTTTGCCTTTCACCTTCACTTTATAACTACTGTGACTACATCGTGTGGCCCCTTCTACTCCATCCGAGGTTAATTAGTGTTAGCGGGGAACAACACCAGCACCTTGTCTCCTGGACAGAACCTCCTCTGCTTGCTCTCTCTGCCGTAGTACTTCTTCTGCCTAACCTGAGCCTTTGACAGCTCTTCGTGAACTATTTTCAAAGTGTCATCCAGTCTCTCGTGTAGTTCAAGGACATACTGATAACTGAACTTGACCTCTGGTTCTTCTATGTACGTGGTCCACAACTCACACAGGATGTTCATGGGGCCTCTGACACTCCTCCCATACACCAGGGCAAAGGGTGGAAAATGAGTTGACTTTAATGGCACCTCTCCTGCCCCCCCCCTCCCATTTTTCCTCGATTTGTCCTTCCCTACCCCCATAAGCGGAAGGGCTTCCGTGGTGTCATTTTAGGGTCCATAGAGGGCTATATATGGCCGCCATGTCTTCCTTGGTCAAAACCAAGAGCGTTATTACCCTTCCTGTGACAGTTAATCCACTATTACATTCTGAAAAAGCAAAAACGCGCATATTTCACCCTTATAAGCCCGTGGGAAGTCCATTTAAAGGCCCAGGTAAACATTTTCACTGATATTCGGTGTGGTCAGTGACTTAGATGGGCAGTCAGTGTCCACCCCTGGCACTGGGGCTCCCGATATTGATGAACGCGAACATTATCAAGTCTCTTCTACGCAATTTGACCCTAACCTTGCGAAATTGCGATGATCTATCACTGAATAAAGAGCCCCAAATGAGCAAGAGCCTGGATGGCTGAGTGGCAGGTCAACCTTTGCTTGACCACCCTCCCGACACATTAGAATGGACATATCAACTTTTTGATACCACTTTTACATTCAGCAGAGACCGTACTTTTAAAAGAAAACAGCAACCCAAAATCGAACATTTTGAGCACAACACCCCCCCCCCCTTAATGGGCTCTTAGGTTAGTTATGATGCAACCTTTTTTGAGAGTTCGCTATATTCAACGCGAATCAGCATAACTTTGGCACTAGTCTTAAAGTTGTGACTTGCACTAGATTTCGTACTGGGCCAGTTCAAGTAACCGGTGATGAATCAAAAACGGATGCATGTCTTTTATCACCTGTCTTCGACCTTCATTGATTGATCAGTGAGACAGAAATTGGGGTGACAACGTTTGTTGGATAAAGGGGCTTATGAGATCGTAAAATGGCATGGTAGGAGTCTCAATGACAAAACGATACTAAAAGCTTTATGGGGCCAGTATGGGTGCTAAGGAAGCAAGAAGATTAGGGTGATTTATTTTATTGTTATGGAATAGAGATATGCGATCGCTGCACTGTCGAGCGGTCTTTTCTCATCCGCTGATTGTGTTAAACTTTCTATCACGGTCTTCTGAATGTCGCCCATTAACCTTCATTGTATGTCTACCGTTCTCTTCACGCCTGAGTGACTTTTCCACATTGGGAGACATGGCGAGAATACTTACACATCTAAAATGGTCATGCAGTTTGAATTCTCTTTACTGTTCTATTTGTATGAACTGATAGGATGCCCGTGCTCTTTCATATATTACACTTCAAGTCAGTAGTGATGGGTACTTGTAGATGGCACGTCGTTTTCAGTGCTTGCGTTTTACCGTGGCCTACGCTATAACAGAAGAGAAGATTGAAATATAGTTATCCTTAGTTTGAAGGTAGAATTTTGTGATTTAAAGACTTCTGAGGCTGTCTAAAAGGAAGAGAGAGAGAGAGAGAGAGAGAGAGGGGGGGGGGACAATTACAGGAAGATTGGATTTAGGGAAATTGGCAGTTGATGAGGAGTACTATGTGAGACTCAGAAGACACTGCAATGTCACACTTATACAGAGAAAGATGTTTAGAAAAGTCTGGTGCTGATTGAAATAAAGAGGATGTAGCGATAGAAATGTTTGTAATTGTAGAGTAGATGACAGTTTACAGGTGACCTGATGAACATGTAGGACAGAAAGGAAATTTGAATAGAAACTGTGCAATCAGAGTAGGCCACGAATAATTAGAATTATGTTAATATTTGCTACATAGTAACCTTGGGATTTGAATGATTCGTTAGGTGTGATATGGGATCAACACGTCATTAAAAAAGTCATGAGTGACAAAATGAAAAGTCAGCATGAGCCTTGAACTGTGACGACACCCTTTCATAATAATATAGAGCAGAGGTGGAAGTAGGACAGTTTGACAGCGTGCTCGAGGTATCTACAGCGTGACGGTCTTTGATGTCATAGGAATTGTATGGCTGCTGCTTCTCCGTCTTCTCCTTCATTTCATGCCTAGACGACTAGATAAAATTCTAAGGAGAATAGTAATTTAAATGTCCGTCTAAATACAGAAAGTGGCGACAGTCAGATATCCAAATTTCTTCTCAGACTGTGTTTGCATTGTGGCGCCGCCCTTCAACTGTGCAGTTACATCATAGCTTAATGGCCAGGCTTAAACTTTTGAAATTGTGTTTCAAATTCTGTTTATGGTAGCTAAATACATATCATTTGTAACTCTTTTAAGTGAGTTACTTGGATGGTAGTGAGGTAATACATTGCATTTTTTAAGAAATTTCGGTGGTATTGAGTTTCACAATAACTGCTGTCTTTTTGTATTGTAAAACGTATACCAGCGGGAGAAGCGGGGTTGGGATGGGATCCAAGATCCGTGTGATCTCTAACTGCACCTCTAGGGAACTGATCTAGATCACACCATTCAGTCCCCACCAGCCAAATAGCCTACATTATATCCCATACAACTTCCAAACCCCACACAGCCATGTCATTCGGTGCTGTTGATTGCATCTAGGGGGTAAACTAAGCTTATATTGCAGGGCAAACCTTTCACTGGGTCTTTTGGCTTCAGTTAAAATTAGACATTTTTTAACCAACAGCCCTGATGTCCTCAAGAAACCCAATCAAATTAGATATCATGGATTGCTGTGTACGTTCCCGGCAAGCCGAAAATAGACAAGTGGCTGTGGATTAGTGTGAATTTATTGACCCGGTTATTTTTGCCCGGTCTCATTTTTTACTCTCTGGGTCTGCTATATTTTACTCCATTTTTTTTTTCTTCTTGATGTTTCACATTTGTTATGTGATAGCGAATTTGGCAAGATGTGTTGCTGGGGGGGGGGGGGGGGGGGGTTACTTTCCCTAATCTCCCA
>JBCAUA010060379.1:0-11326 GCA_038406235.1 Peronia verruculata
CAACAACAACAACAACAACAACAACAACAACAACAACAACAACAACAACAACAACAACAACAACAACAACAGCCACAGGGATTTCCAGTTTTTGGCTTGGTCGGAACAAATCTATTGTATACAATTTGGTATGGTTTTACTATTACCAGCCTGAACATCTCCGCCTTTGCCCCCCCCCTCTCCCACCCCCACACTCTCTCTCAATTAAATCTCTCTCCTTCTTTCACCTTCCCATTTTTATATTCTCTTTCATTCTCTGGGTCTGTTCTTTTTCTTTCATTCTTTAGCTAAATGTTAATTTAGATTAGCTCAGCAACGTTATTTTGGTTTTTCTAAATTGCAGTTCTCTGATTTATCTAGACCTCTCTGTGTGACAATATCGTAGAGTTCACTACAAACCTCCGTCTGAATATTTTCGGCGAAAACGTTTTTACCCATTCCAAAATTTCTAAGAATGGCTATCGACACAGATCTTTGCTCTTTCCATTCAGGGCCTGAAGCATTCAGGATACCTGGTGAAGAAAAAAGGTAATCAAATACTAGATTTTCCCTTATGGTCATTTTCATTTTTATCTCTGTTAATTCACCTCATTTTTAGCTACAAACCCCATTGAAGTGGAAAAAAGACTTCTATGTATATGACAATTGCCAGAATGGAAAAGCAAAAGGAGTAGACCAGATATATGATGTCTTTCTTGCCTGTGCCTCTATGAGGAAGAGACTAATAAAATCCACTCTTTTTTACACATTCATGTCAGTTTTAGACAATTTACTGATTTTTTTTTTTTTTTACAAGTTTTTCTGTTTCTTACTTTAGTTACACGAAAGGTCATTTTTTTTTTGCTCTGGCTCGAAGAGCAGTCATCACTGTTTCAAACATATCATGGTCCATATGGTAAGAGGCATGTCACACTGTGCATTAAATAGTGAAATTGCAATAATTTTGTTTTGTCCTGAAAACTTATACTATTGGTTATTCAGTGTTAAGAATTGTTTTCATAGACCTTTGTATCCGTTTTCTGTAAAATGGGCTCCAAAGAGAGGTCCTCTGTCAGAGAAAATATCTGCTTGTTTGACAAGACTTTCTTTCATGATCTCAAAGCTGTTCAGAACGACCACTAAACGAGGGCCCATTTTCAAACTGAAAAGATCTCCACACCTGTAGAATAAAATAAGTATATAAATACATAATCTAGAAAGAATCATAATGAATCCACATGCAATATATCTTACCTCTAAGGACTTAGTCAGTAGGACCGACCCCCTCCCCCTCACCCCCCCTCCCTCCTTCCAAATTTCCTCTTCATTTTAGTTACAAGTGGTTGCAAATCTATAGCATGCAATGGAATTAGTTTTGGCCAGCCTTGTTACTTCCCTTTGTTTTGCCAGACATAATGAGTGTGAATAAAGAAAAAAAAATCTCTTCTTCTTGTCATTTGAAAAATTCAGAATATATAAAGAAAAAACAAATAAATAAATAACAGTGGACAAAAATACTTCGACAACAACAAAACATTTTCCCAGCATAATGAATTTTGATTTTCGCATGCTGTACAGTTCAAGCTGCAAATGCAATCTTTTTTCTTCTTTTCTCTCCTGTGTGCTCAACATCGAGTGTGTCCAGCAAAGGAGGGCTGGATAAAAACTAATCCCCACAAATGCTACACTCTTAAATAATAATGATAAAATGCTGATTTCATTTACACTACAGGACCTCATTTCTGGAGTCTTGTATTAACAAAGCTTCAGTCTATGCTGTCAGCTCTGAACCATACTGGATATTTCACGAAAATCAAATTGCCAGAGTTTTAGAATGTACATTCACAGGCAGTGTCAGTAGCTCTATTGTAGCACTAATAAAATGAAGCTTTAAGCTTTAAGGGGCCACTAATTTATGAAAGATTCTGTAACAGCTCCTTCAGAATACCTTTGCCGATAGTCACTGGTTGCGACGGAACCCCTACTATATCTTCACTCAAAAAATAATAGATACCCCTTCGGTGCACATACAGCAGAATGACATACTTGTGTTTCCACTCCATCATGACTTTTCGCGGATCCTTTGCTCTCAGATATGGCAGATGGCCTAGGATTGGCCATGGTCTGGCTGGGTAGGGCGGTATGTTACTGGCAGGGGAGAGCCAGGACTTCACAAAATATGCCAGCATCAGAACTAGCACAGCATAGAGGAGGAGTGGAGATACAACAGAGTCCAACACCATCTTGTCCTGCTGATTTCTAGGGACGGTCGTCTGGGAGGAGGTTTGTACCTCTGTGGAAGAATCAACTGTACTGGATCTTCTCCGAGCAATCCCGACAGAGAAAGTATTTAAACAAAATGCGCTACCTAAAGACAGGACAAGAAGAGATGGGAATTCTTATCCCCTGAATGCAAGAAAATCTGAAACCTCTCACTGAAAAAAGAAAAGGCTTAGCAAACCCATGACGAATGTATATCATTCCTAACAGTAACAAACAGGTCATAAAAATTGTCCATGTGTCATGTTTTTTATGATGACATTAACATTCAAGTTAAAGGAATACTAATGCATAGTTTCAAGTTGTGTAATGTGACTAACAAAGCGTGCTATTTGGAAGAGAAGATCTAATAAACAGACTGGCATCTTGACTGTTCTAACGATGGAGGAAAAGAGCAACATCTGTGTTTATGATGAGGTTCGACAGATAAGAAATGAACTGACATCTTCAATAATGAGCTTCGCATTCGCTTCCGTCACAAAACTTCAATGGGCCTGAAAGAGACTAGAATTTTCCCAAAAACTGCTGTTTGTTTAAGTTTTAGAAATTAATTCCTCTGCGCGCGCGTGTGTGTGTGAATTACCTCCGGCAGGGGACGGATGAATTGTTGAGCAGCCAAATATCTTAGTGATTAGTATGAGCACTGCTCCTACAGAAAGAAATTGTAGACTACTATAGGTACCTTTTCGCAAAGAATTCCATGGCAAGAACGACCAAAAGTAAATCAAATAACAGCTTGAATGGGGTTCCTGGAAATTCTAGAAACTCCTCGCTCGGTAGGGTAGGTCATGTGGGGTCATGTGGAACAGATGACACCAGATCGTCATCAGGTGACTGTCAGCAGCAACAACAACAATAACAAAACACTTAAATTTGGAACATGGAATGTTCAAACGATGTTCCAGAAAGGAAAACTATGGAATATTAAGCAAGAAATGAGGAGAATGAGAATCAATATATCAGGGCTGTCAGGGGTGAGCTGGAAAGGAGCAGACAGCATTACATCAGATGAGTACACTATTCTATACTCAGGAGGTGATGAACGTCAATGAGGAGTAGGCATGATACCAGATGCAGAGTGCTCTAAAGCCCTTAAGGATTTCTGGTGTATCAACGCTAAAGTGATGGTTCTCAAACGTAGTGGAAAACCATTCAAAACCTGAGTTTTTCAGGCTTTTACTCCAACGGCAGACAGGGATATAAATGTAATTGAGACATTTTATGAAGATACTGTAAAAGCAATAAAGCAGCTGAAATTTCAACCCATCACGATCGTAATGGGAGACTTTAATGCAAAGGTCGGAAATAATAGGGTAGAAAAAACAATAGGAACATTTGGAATTAGAAAAAAAGCTGGTTGAATGGTGCAAGGAACATAAACTAGCTGTGATGAAAACATGGTTCAAAAACCACCCAAGAAGATGTTGGATGTGGAAAAGTCCAGGAGAAAGAGCGAGAAATCAAATGGACTACATTTGGGTGCAAGAAAGATATCACAATTCTATAACATCATGCAAATCCATGCCGGGGGGCAGACTGGCAGTGATCACATCCCAGTCGCAGGGAACCATGAGGGTCAAACTGAAAAGGCTGAGGAAAGGAAAGAACTAAAACTACAACTAAATCTTCTAGAAGAGAATGAAGACTTGAAAAACAAATATGCCATTTGTGTGAAAAACAAATCTGACATTCTCAGGAAGGCCTTCATGAAGTATCCAAGAATACATTCCTGCTACAGAGAAGAGAGCCAACAAGAAGTGGATCACCCCAGAAATACTGAGTCTTATTGAAGAATGGAGAAAAGCTGAGCACAATGATGAAAAGTATAGGGAAATAAATATAACTGTGAAGAAAAAAAAATGTAATGAAGCTAAAGACGAATGGATAAACACTCAGTGTACAGAGACTGAAAACAACAATGCTAAAAACAGTGAATATACGACATGCATCAGAAGATCAGAGAAGTGACTGGGAAAGATTCCTTAGCTAAAAAACAGGCTGCCTGAAATCTAAGGATGGAAAGATCCTGATGGACATAAGTGAGAAATTTACCAGGTGATCAGCATACATTGGAGAGTAATACCATGACAGAAGAGATCGAGCACCAGCCAATGAAATGGATACGAGAGGCCTACTAACTAACTATGACCGATGAGGTGGATCGTGCAATACGGAATATGAAAAAAGGCAAGGCAGCTGGTCCAGATGATGTGCCCATTGAACTAATAACAGCTCTAGAAGAGATGGGAATTTCGGAAGTAAGAAAAGTGCTTAATATCATCAATGATACAGGTGAACTACCAGATGATCTTAAAAAAGCAGTCTTTACTGCACTGCCAAAAAATTTGGAACAACAGAATGCGAACAACACAGAACGATTAGTCTCATGGCTCATCTAACAAAAGTTCTTCTAAGGGTTCTGATGAGCAGAATTAGGAACAAAATAATCCCAGAGATTTCAGAACTCCAAATTGGGTCTGTGGCTGATAAAGGCATTTGGAAGGCAATTTTTAATTAAATATGTTCATAAAAAGATAAATGGAAGTGCAGAAGGATCTTTACATTTGTTTTATTGATTACTCAAAAGCTTTTGATAAAGTGAGACATGACGGACATGACTATCTGTTTAACATGCTGTCCGATCTGAACATTGATGCCAAAGATCTACTCATCCTCAGAAACCTATACTGGCAACTGTTAGTGGCCACGATCAGGATAGAAAATGAACACAGTGAATGCAGACCTATTCAAGGAGAAATGAGGCAAGGCTGTGTAATGTCACCAGATCTTTTTAATTTGTACAATGAAATGATCTTTAGAAACATTAATGAACATCAGGGAGTCCAAGTTGGCGACAGCAGCATCAATAACCTGCACTATACAGTCCTCATAGCAGACTAAAGGAAAACTCTAGACCCTTCTGACAACAGCAGCAGTCGGAAGTGAAGAAAATGGCTTACAATTAAATGCAAAGAAGACAAGAAGACAGGTCTTCTGAAAACAAGTCAATATACCTATGTGCAATCTATTCTGCAACGATGAGAAGATAAAACGTGAAAAACTTCAAATATCTGAGGTGTACAATAACACAGAATGCAAAGAATGATACAGAAATAAGGGGGAAAAGGCATTGCTATATCCAAGGACACTGTTAACAAAGTGAAATCCATAATTAAAAGCAGGAATGTAACAACTGGCACCATAATGAACGGCCATAAAGTATATGTGTGGTCAATTCTTCTATACGGTTGAGAAAGCTGGACTATGAACAAAGATATGGAAAGTCGGCTGGAAGCTGCGGAAATGTGGTGTCTCAGGAGAATGATGAAAATATCATGGACAGAGAGAAAAACGAACGAGGAAATTATGTCAATGGCAGGATATGAAAAATCTTTCACAAAGACTACAAGAAAGATCCAACTGAATTTTTGTGGAGAGAAGCAGAGGACGGCAACGAATGAAATATATTGACAGCCTTAACAGATATGCCACCAAGAATGAAGTGAGTAATATCTAGATGATAAGGACAACTGACAACAGAAGGGTCTGGCAAGCCACGGTCGTCGATGACATGACACCTAAAGAAGAAGAAGAATTACCTCCAAGCCAATAATATTGATCAAATTGTCCTCTCTCCGATAACCACAGAAGATTTCATGGAGCTGAAGCAAGCCTAATAAACATAACACCTTCGGAAAAGAAAGAACATAGCCTGGTCACTATGGGAAAATGGAATTTTTTTGCATAATATAAGGAATTGCTCGGGACAAAGTCCAAATCGGCTTACTGGTGATTGTGTCTAATATTTTCATCTTATTATTTATAGTAAAAGTTCTTGACTAGTATAATATAAAATAAATTTCGCTAAGGTAAAAATACTGATTACAATTCGACAGTTCTTTGTGCTAACACTTAAGCTGGTATATATGTTGGTTTTCACATCAATAATAGGACTGTTCATAGTTTTGTGTTAGATCGATAGTTTGTTAAATCAATGCCTACCGTCCATCGTTGTCTCTTCCCCCTTTCTCTCCTTCTGAATCTGCTCCTTCAAGTATGCATCGATGAAGCTGCCCAGATTGGCCTCATCATAGGCTTTCTCAGACTCTTTGATGTACCGTTTACTAAATAACAAAGATAAAATGGCAAATTATGGTTTTAGGTGTTTTTATCCATGTCTACGCTGGCTATGGCAAAACACCGGAGAATTGTACCTCAGAATGAAAGGAAAGAGTTGGAATAGCAGCTCACTGTATACTTTCATATTCTAGTTTTGTATTTCAGATGATGGAAAATAGGAAAGGTAAGGGGAGAGGTGAGAATAGCAATAAAATTATGTCTCTGCCTTTTCTGCATGATGAATATTATGAATTTTCTGTGTTTTAGAATTTATCATGTATGTAGCCTCTCAATCTTATGAAAGGAGATTATCTTAGCCTCAAGACTAAGTTAAGTGCGTGCCCAATTTGGTCCTGGGAATTTATTGGGAAGAAATTTGCAGTTTGAATAGTTATATCGTTATAGTAGAAAGCAGTCTACAGCAAATTCTAGTTCACTCAATTTATTCCTCGTTTACCTATAACCATTCTGCTCCCCCCCCCACCCCACTCCAAGTCCCCGCAAAAAATGAGAAGGTGAAATAACCTGAAATAATCTGTCACAGTCTTGTCATTCTGCTGGTATTTCTTCATACTGAATAAATCACCAGGCAGGTGCCGTAGCCATGGAAACCAAGTCATCAATCCTGTTCCTGCCACCAGCCTGACCTACAAGTTAAAGAAATGAGCTAAAAAATGACATGCTGCTTTTTATCATGTGTTTGTTTGTCGGAGTAAATCAAGCAATTCATCCCTTCTTTTTTATCAGAAGGGCACAGAAGTGAAAGAAATTAGCTCCACTGGCAAACCTATTTCAACATTAATTTTTGTCACTGTGACAAAAATTTATATCATCTTTAAAAAAAATAAAACAAAATAATAAAAAGAAATTGCAGGATTTGTTGTGGAGATAGCTTGCTGCAAACGATCCCCAGGCGGATCCGAGCAAGTTATTCAGTTATATTAATCAATTATTAAATGAGGAAGATAAAGATGTAAGTCAACATTGACCGGATTAAACTACTATATCTTTATATAACATCAGCCATACACCAATCGCTCCGAAAGAGAAGTTATCAGTCAAACTGCTGATTGTACTGGGAAAAGGACCTGAACCTTTTATATTGTTAATAATGAGCTGACAAGAGCCAAAACTGCAAAGAAATTTGTTTTGAATCTGCATTGATCATGTGGTGGTAGATACCAAACACTTTCTTTGCTTAACGCTGTAGGTTGTCACGTGATGGGAAGCACTTGGTTTCGTTAACTCCAGTGTTGAACAAAATTCGCTGTAAACAGTTAACCCTCTAAAGGTCGCTACTATACTCATAATTACTGAAACAACACAAGGAATAATGTGTGCATTCATAGTCAACAAGATCATGGAAATTCTCTTTCGAGAAATTCTGCCTTTGGCTTACCTTCTCCATGTGCAAAATCAGACAGAGCCAAAATAAGTGGCTTTGAAAATGAAAAAGCATTCGGAAGACTTTCTATATATCACATGCTAATAAAGTATCAGACAAAACCATACATGAAAATAACTTGGCAGTGATACAATTTTTCCAACCAGTTCAGTAGTTTTGAGTGGCGTCCATTTGGCAACTGATGTACAAAATGAAATGCCAGTCGGTTAAATTTCAGCGAGATAAATAAATACACTGTTCGCTTAAAGTATTATAGGTACTGATATTGATCATTGTCCGGTATATATAGATGTACAAGAGTAAGAGTTTTGATCCACTTTCCTCTCAGCAAGGTTAAGTGAGTTGCAAGTTGGATTGACACATTGGCCCTGGGCAAAAATCAAACACCCTAGCAGATCTAAACAATCCCCGCGGAACACCATGCATGCTAAATAACTGAATTACAGCAATATCAGTAGAAATGCACACTCATTGTATTTCTATTTGTCTTATTCTGTTGATCAGTAGACAGGTGAACCCGGGACACAAACTTTCACCTGGTGTCTCAGTTGAAGTATTTTGTTTCACACTTGTAAATATTTTAGTAGTTGGAACGTAATGGAAGGGAAATATCTGCCACATAGAATTGATGTCGATGAAAATCAGCCAATGACGAGTAATATAATGAATGGCGTATAACGAGCACGTTTCTGTGTATGCCGCCCCCAGCTGTAAGCCTAACCTATAGACAGGCCAGGTAACTGGATTCAGTTGAAGGCCGGCAATAAATCGTGGCCATAGAATTAAACTGTTTTAACTGCAACAACTTTATAACATAGTTTGGACACATTCATTCTGAGACGACGAAACTTCAGTGAGCGAAACTCAGATCGCGTAACTCTTGTAGAACTTTGCATGCATGGTGCTCACAGATTTAGCGGCCTTTTCTTAATTTGGCTATTGTTATAAATGTCTGATATATTTCTCATATTTGAATGCGATGAATCTTTTCACGTCATTAATCAGTTTAAATTATTTTTTGTCTCATTTTTGCCAATTTATGATTTGTATGAATAAAATTTTGATAAGATCAACAATTCACCCTCTTATTACTGATTTTTTAAAACGGCGTTTTAAATCTGGTGATGAAAACAGTCCGCCTTCAATGCCTACCGCGGGTGTTCGGCCTGGTATAAGGACGCCCAGGGCTGGGCACAACGACCTCTAATGACAGCCTTGTTTGGTAAGGGACGTCACCCCATATAAAGCGTCAAGCGCAGATTGCGGCAGGATTTACTTGTCACTGCCTATTCAAGCTGTCTCGGGAAAGGGTCCAGTCCTAAGAGAAAGCTGTATGTAGCATACCTGTAACACTAATTCACGCCAATTGGGTGTTTGTTAATTTGTTTGTGTTGGGTTTTAACGGCACACCAGCACGATCACAGCTATATTGTGCAGAAGAAGAGTGGAAAGAAAGCGGGACAGAAGACAGGAGCAAGGAAAGAAAGATGAGATTTCACCCCTGGACTAGAGGATGGCATTTCAAGGGAGATTTCCCGCCTTCTCCCCATGACGGGCTTTCACCACCTGCAGTTGGGAGAAAGACCCTACTTATATGCCCTGGGCTCCCACGGGAGGTCATCTATTGGGTACAAAAGAAATGCACTATGGAACTGTGCAGTTGATGTAGGGTAGGGGGTAGGCAGATCAGAAAAGAAAAATTAGATTTACCATAGCCCAGACAAATTCCTCCCGCAAAATCTCCGATAGTCATCTTAAAGATGAAATCCTTTCATTGAATGAAACTTACATGTTCCATCTCTATGTTGTAAAACAGTAGATCAACGACAGATAAAAAAAAAAAAATGTACGCTGTAAAAATTATGCGTAAATTCAGAGCTATTTGCTGTGAATTTACCTCTAATTTACCGTACATTTTACGGCGAGACTTTTTGCTGTAAGTTTACCGCAGAGGTTTGGCTTTTTTGGATGTCACATTTTTGTCGAATTTTAACATCATAGCCTGTCGAGACAACCACCTTGGAGGAGGCCGAAAGATGAAATAAAACCAGTCCATCGAAGCCTAATAGGCATTTATAGTAAGACAACGTTTTGTTATAATTCTTGTTTATAATTTTGTTATAATGTTTTGTTATAATGTGTGCCAAAGTTCTGCTATATTTTTAAATGATAACTTAGAGAGGAAGATAAACAGTTTGCAAGACCAGGACATTTTCAGCTCTGAGCAATATGCTGGACCTATTTCGAGGTCGGTTTTTCGACCGCGAGGATTTCACCTCACACCTTGTGTGCATGTTCTGCGCATTACATGCAGCTTTTTGATGAATGGTGAGTATTCAGACATACCCACGCCATGTAAACAGACCCACATGTGAGCGTTGACCCCTGGGTCAGGTGAGTGACCTCGAAATGCCTTATTTAAACATGGTGAAAACATTTCTTTCAAAGTAATGTATGCAAATATCTACACTGCAGTTGTTGTCTCCATAAATAAACAAAAACAAAAACATCGATTCAAGCTTATCTTTTCAACTCTGGGGTTGTTATTACCTTAGTTGTTGTTGTTGTTGTTGCTGTTGTTGCTTTTGTTGTTGTTGTTCTTCTTCTTCTTCTCCTTCCTTTTCTTCCTCTTTTCCTTCTAGTTTTGTTAAAAAGAACGAATACATTTTATCTGAACGGTCGCTGTCTCTAGTTGTTTTTATTGCTGTTATTGCTGTTTTTGCTCTTCTTCTTCTTCATTTTCTTCTTCTTCTTTTTCTTCTTCTTCTTCTTGTTTTTCTTCTTCTTCTTCTTCTTCTTCTTCTTCCTCTGCTTCTTCTTCTCCTTTTTCCTCTTCGTTTTCTTTTTCTTGTTCATCTTGTTTGTAGGAAAATGCATTTCATTTGACCGGTCACTGAAGGATTTTCGAGCGTAATTTTGACAGAATTAACTCAGGATAGTAACTTTTAAGACTATGTTGAGATATTTGTTATCTCCAGTAATCAGTACACTGCACACCGTTTTCAGCAGTTTCTCTGACAAGCTTAGAGCCTGAGCTGTTTCCAAAAATGTGAGCTAAATCGCTTGATGTTCACAGCAGCCCGAGGGACAAATTCCTTTCATTCTTGGCTATTCCTTGGGCTCTAAGGTTTCTTCTTTTGGATGAAGTGGAAAGAAATGTCACTCACTTCTTTGATAAGAAGAAACAGTTTGAGAAATGTCATGCTGGGTCATAAAGTTCATGGCAATCCATAGCGCGAGTGCATAGTGAGGTGGGATATCCATAGTGTTATATAGCTATCATCTTTATATTTGTATCAGTGCATTCAACCCTTCACCCACCTATTTATCCATTTATCCATCCATCCATCCATCCATTATCTGTCTATCCGTCTGTTTAGCCAAATCCATCTATACAGCCATATATCCATCCATCCATCCATCCATCTATCCATCCATCCATCCATCTATCCATCCATTAAGCTATTATCTATCTCTCTATCTCTCTATCTCTCTATCTATCTATCTATCTATCTATCTATCTATCTATCTATCTATCTATCT
>JBCAUA010060390.1:0-11326 GCA_038406235.1 Peronia verruculata
TTTTTCTTAGAATGCCTTAAACATTTTTTTTACAATCAATATAGTTTGCACCTAGCACAAATATAAAAAGGCAAAGGAAACAACAAACAAACAAAGAAACAAACAAAAAACAGTGATAAAACATTAATTTGTCCATTATGAAAACTATGGTCGATGATTACGGTTAAGGTATATTTACGCCTTTCGACCTCCTACAAATAATCATCTCCAGAACTCGATGAATGGGATCACAGTTCTTGCAGCCGTGCAATGTTTCATCCATTGTCTCCATCGGGACAGTACACATCTATCTCTGTAATTATTTCTTTCCTTGTGGGATGTTCTGTAGAGCGTTTTTTTTTTTTCTTTCGCACTCTTTCATGACCCGCACTTTCGGATCCCAATCAATGATTTATAACAGTGTTCTTCAAATGTTTTAAGGGAACATGAGTGGCGCGTTGCCACGGTCAAATTATTGTTTGGAACAAAATAGTGCGCCAAGATAATCAAAATAATGGGAGATCATTGTGCTCAGTCCTATTACTTCCCTTTACCAGACAAAAGAGGATTGAACAAGCAGTGTAAAGAGAGAAAGAATCACTTTTGCACTCATTGCTTGAAACATACGCCATAAAAATTTAAAAAAAAAAAAAATATATGATGTAAAGAGAATGTTTTCTTACTCTTATAATTTTATCATTATTTTTGCCGATCAGTCGTTCAAATACCAAGCAGTTAAAAGGGTTTTTTCCTCTTTACACTGCTTGCTCAACACATCTTTCGTCTGGCAAAGGGAAATAAAGGTCTGGTCAAAATGATATCCCTTTACACAAAATCCCGTTTTTGGAAAGGGCAGATAATCTGCGAAACGATCTCCCATTTCAATGGCCTGTTGCTATCGAATAATCTTATTATTGTAACTTAATGTTCCATGTACTATAATAAATCCTATATACCAGTACAACCTTTATCCTAATCGAAGGAGCTTATACTATTACACTTGAGTTCGGATTCCTGACGTGCCAAGTGTGGAGCCATGCCGATGGAGGCAAGACACCTAGTCAACGCCGTTGTTATTATGTTACCACGTTTGTCATTTCCTCCTGAAAAGATCATTTGATTATGTCAATAATCTTATCTCAAATCCTGATTGATATGAAACTCAACATTCTATGGTCTCAAACAGCATACATTGGAAACAAATGAAGAGATAAAGACTTTCAAAAGCATTAACCTTTTTTTTTTCATTTTAAATAATTAAGAACACAGACATACAGACATACAGGCGCAGAGAGATAGATACAAAAACAGACATAGATAGACAGACAAAGAGAGAGCGTTGCAGAAAAATGAATGAGAGAAAATAATGAGAAAAGACAAAGAGAAAAGAGAGAGAGAGAGAGAGAGAGGAAGACAGACAGATAGAAGAGCACATGGAGAGAGAGAGAGACAGATTTAAAGGGGAAAAAAAGGCTGAGACAGAGAGATGGGTAGAAAGAGAGATAGATAAAGGTGGAGAGAAAGAAAAGCCCGATGCGAGAACATAAGCAAAATAGGACAAATTATGATAAATTTCGTTGTCAGTCAAGAGTAAGTAACCACTCAAGAATCTCAGGGATACCAATGATCCTTGATCTGCACTCAGCTATTTCAGACGTGTTATTTATTTTCGCTCTTAGAAGGTTGCGTCTACGTCGGTACATGAGGCTATTCGCTTCCAGAGGCAGTCGCACCGGCCCTCTGGGAAATGGTCTCGTCATGTGTTGGTAAAAGTATTATTTGATGATGTCAGTCAGTCAAAGATAACTAGGCCTGTCATGCAACACTGTCAATAACATTGATTGCCTGCAGAACATATACATTGATATATACACAAAGATTTATTTATTCTTTTAAAAAATATATTTACAAATACGAATACGAATAGTTTATTTGTCCACAAGGAAATACATTTTGACCAGTGCAGAAAACAACTGAAACAAAAATATTTGAAGAATACAAGCACAAGGATACATAAATTTACAATTTCTGTATGTATACCATAATTATATATACCTACATATATACCTACATATTCATACACCTGCATCCTACAGACACACAGACACACGTTTATTTATTTATTTTAAATTCTTTAAATCAAATTCACAGGAACGAAAGCAAACCTTGAGCTTCTGTAGCCGCGAATGGTTTAGATAGAATTAGGGGAAAATGATACTGGATTTGAGCTAATCAGAACTTCCTCAGTAAAGCCTAAATATCAGGATCCACGAGCAAAAGCTGCTCACATTTTCAATCTCCTTCCTTTGTATACCCGACATAGTTACCTCTTACCCATCATGAGTCATTCCACTTCAAAAGCCTAGCCACTTGTTTGCATAAAAGTTGTTAGAAAGAAACCTTCTATTGATGTGTGAGAAACTTACTCACTCACTCACATAATATACAACAAGTGGCTAGATGGATTAGATCAAAGAAAATGTAATTCCGCGTAAATAAGGTACTGTAGTCTGTGTGGTACGAGTACCCAAAGTAGGGATTACTACAAGACTGTCTGAAAATTGAATGTGTAAACAGCAAGGCTTCCTGGTGAACAAAGAGCTAAGGCTTTGAACAAGCAAAGCCCAGAGCTCGCTGTTTGCTCAAATATCTCCGCAATTTCCACGTTCTTCAGAATCAGAAGGTTATGAATATTGTTACTGTCATTTCCTTATTCATTTAACTCAGAGTTATGGCCTTCTGAGGTTTCCTCGCTCTTAGGTTGTCGACGCTGACTTTTCCACATTTGTCTTTGTCTTTGAAAGATGCCATCTTGTTTACCGACAGTCACGACAAAAGATGCCAGATCCGAAATTATTCGTGGTAAGAAACTTAAAAAACTGAACTGTACTCTTTCATAACCAGCTTCACGAGGTTAGGGCGCATATTCCCGCCCATATAGTCTTCCCCTACCCACTTCTTTTAGTGATTTATATATTTTATATTCTAAGCAGTTAATGTCATTCTTTACTGATGGGGCTAAACTCTTTATTGCAGGCGCATTTTAAAATGGACACCACTTTAGGACGCATCCAACTTGAGCGCACTAGCAACTACTGAATTTATAGGAATTTGAATTCAATCCCATTGACAAAAATAAATAAATAAATTAATAAAAATAAATAAATAAATAAAAATAAATAAATGAATGAATAAGTAAATAAATAAATAAATAAATAAATAATATAATCGTGTTGTTGTGGTTACTTTTTAAAGAAATAAATTTACGACGATGCGCAAAAAAGATGAAATCTAGGCTACGTGAGTGCATTCAAATCAGTTGTATTTTTTTTTTTTTAATGTAGGCGCAAAAGGGTGCGTCGCATGTGACTCGCTCAGTCGAACATTTCTCTATCCAGACAATGTTCGATTCTTCTATAGATTGAGAGAAGAGAAGATGTGTATTTACAGACAAGGAAGATGAATCTGCAGTTATACATCTGATTAAAAGTTATTATCATGAATTGGAACATGTACTTAATTTGGTACTTTTCTTTCTCGGAAATAGTGTCTTAGCCTGTTTATCCGAAAAAATATGCCAAAGACAGATTAAGAGGCCTTGTGACTGCCAAGTACGATCTACCATCGTTGTCATTCTTGCCTGCTGTCTAATTCCATCCTCTGGATATATCCGCCAAGATGCAAACATAGAGTAAACAGAGAGATGAAGGCAGAGATCAATTACTGGTCATCCCCTCCTAGCCCAGGCCAGACTTTGCACATCATACGGTTCAACTGTCAGTCGTTGGAAACTAGGCCAAGACATATGTGGTCATGACCATGAGACACCACCCACGTTTTATCCTTATTCCCAAGAGTGCAGTAATGTAGGAATCGCAATAATTTTTTAGCGTTACATTTCACTTATAAAAAGAATCTATACTATAAATCTGGAACAAAACCCACAAAAAAGCTTGTGGACTCAAATTTGCTGAATGTGTCCATATGAAATATGGCAAAACAATAATGTTGCATATGAATCTGTGTTTCTATGTACATAAACCCGAAAAAGCGTATTATGTTTGACTTTATCTTTAAAAAAATCGATAATAACTGAACAATAAACTCGCGAGGCTGTTTGATCCGAACTGTACGAAGATAAAATGACGCATTCAAAACACCAAACACGTTTTCTATGAGCAACAGTCAGCTTTATCATCCAAAATATCGACAAGAGGTGTGCATGCTTGCCATACACTTTTGAGTCGCAGGACAGCGTCAGTTTGACCTACAAGTTAAAAAATCACTCACGATGGCCGTGGATTCCCCTCTAGTTTTTAAAAATTACAAGCCATCATTCATTAGGTTCGCCGCTGACAGCCAAATGTATTTTAGCACTCTGCCAAGAAACTGTTCAAACGTTGAATAGTAGTCAAAAAAACTGAAAGCTCTGAAGACGGTTAACTGCAAAGCAAAAGGAACTTTTCAGAATCACCCAGTCCATGTTTTACGCCCAGTTAGTCAGAATGAGTCGTAAGTAGCTGGAGTAGAACTGGGAAGATGGGGATTGAATGTATTGAAGGTGGTTTGGTATGGATCTACATATGTTGCAGAAAATGAGAGAACATTTATTTTATCTTTTATAAAGGAAATATTGTTCTTGTGGGCAGACTGAAATTACACCAGGATGTTTTGAGGTGAATATACATAAATGTATGTGCCAGACTGTTCATTATTGTCGATTTTTATCCAGATTTTAGCCGGTGCTGAGGGGGCACTCCCTGAAGCTTTAATGAATCAAGGTTTTACGTGCAAGAAAGTAATATCTCAGTTTAATGGAAAATCGACATACAAAGATTTTGACTGGCTCCTAGACAGATTGCAAATCTCCGTATAATGTCTGGCATACCTTCCCCCAGCAGGGGTTTGGGGTTTATATGTAGGTTCTCTGCTCCCACCTGCAGGCGGTGTAAGCCCGCCGTCGATGGGGTGTCTCCAATGGCAAGCCATCCTCGATGGGAGATATCCCTTCTCTCTCTCCTTGCTCCTGTCTTCTGTCCCGCTTTCTTTCCTCTCTCCTTCTTGACGTGTAAATGTATCCTACCGTCTTTGACACAATAAAGCCGTGATTCGTCGTTAAACCCCAACACAAACAAACAAAACAAACAGAAGAAAAATCTACAAGAATTTAGATCTCTAAGAATCCAAAATCAAGTGAAGCTTGAAGTCTATGTTGGAACTTAACCTTTGAAATATAGGTAGAACTAGAAACTGACAGTTTGAGCATGTGACAGGATTCCCCTGAGACCACACTTGTGCTGTAAGTTAGTTGTTGAGCTGACCTCTCAGTGTGGGCATTTGGAAGGAAATTATGGGGTGGCAGTGCTACAAAACAAAATGACTGTTGATAATTTAAGATCCTGCCCCATTTATAGATGAATAAACGGCAGGAATTTTCCATAATATAATAAGCACAGGAAGAAAAAAGATGAAAAAAAGAACAAAACTCGCCAACGACAACAACAACAACAAAGAAAAAGAAACAACACCCCTCCCCCTAGAAAACAAAACTTAGCCAAACCAAAACAAAACAAAACAAAAAACAAACAAACAAACAAAATAAACAAGAGAAGTACATCTGAGCAAATAACCACAGAAAATCTGACAATGATAAAATCTCCATCAACTGAGCCATCGTCCTCACCCTAATTTTACTTTTCTACCAGTAATGCTGTCCTTGAAAACCCACTTTTTCCTCTTGTTTTTTTCTCATTTATAAGATTGTACTTGACATCGGTGTCATTTATATTTTTATCTTTACCAGATCGACGTGACCAGTTTTCTTTACAGGCTAATTGTTATGTCAATTTTTCTTTGGTTTTATTTTATTGATTGTAATATTATGTAAGCATACAATTTGTGAATTTTATAGTAGAAATAGTAATAAAGAGCATTTGTACGAGGGACGTCCAAAAAAAAAAAAAACGGAAAAGGGGCATAACTTTTGAACAATCCATATTTTTTTTTTCATTCTGTTAACGGGAAACCCTGGTACATTCAATTATCTTTCAAGGTGCAAAGTTTCAGCACCATTGATGAATGCACTATTGAACACTACTGATTCCAAGATGGCTACCCCCATCAAAGACTGGTCAAAGTTGGAGGTCAGTGCTGTTGTACGTTTTTTGTTTTCTAAAGGAACAAAACCTTCTGAAATTCACAAACAACTAGCCGAAACATATGGCGAGGGTGCCATGTCAAGATCTCAAGTATATCAATGGTGTACTTGCTTTGGAGAAGGCCGAACAAGTCTAGATGATGAGAAGAGCGCAACTCGTGTTGACGAGCTCATCAAACGTGACAGGAGGATGAAAATACGGGAGATTGCCTTGAAACTCGGAGTTCCAAAGAGTACGGTTTATGAAATAGTCCATGATACTTTGGGATATCGGAAAGTGTCTGCAAGATGGGTTCCGAAAAAAAAAATGTTAACTGAGGATCACAAGCTTCAAAGAGTTGAAATTTCACAGCGCCTTCTGCAGCGATGCCAACAAGACAATGGAGATGAGGATGAGACGCATTTTGATGTAGGGCCTGGTGGAGAATTTCAAGCAATCAATAACCTCTTTGACAATCTGATGACTGGTGATAAAACTTGGGTCCATCTGAATAACCCAGAGACAAAGCGCGACTCCATGACATGGAAACACCCATCATCTCCCGTCACCAAAAAGTTCAAAGTGCATAGGTCCTCAGCCAAAACGGTGGCCACCGTGTTCTGGGATTCGAAAGTGTGATCCTCTTAGACATTTTGCCAAAAGGTCAGTGTATCAATGCTGCAAGACACTGCAGCATTCTTGACCGCCTCAGAGATGCAATTCGTCGCAAAAGACCTGGACTCTTGAGAAGGGGCGCTGTGCTTCAGCACGATAATGCAACCCCGCATTCAGCAAACCTTACACAGCAATGGCTGCAGCGATACGGCTGGAAAATTCTTCCTCATCCTGCCCACAGTCCAGACCTGGCACCCTCTGACTTTCACTTGTTTGGACCCTTGAAGCGCCATTTAGGGAGCATGACTTTCGAGACAGAAGATGACCTCGTCGGTGAACTGAATAATTGGTTTGCACATCTTGACATTGATTTCTTTCGAGTGGGTTTCTATTCGCTGCTGTCACGCTGGAAAAAATGCATTGATTTTCTTGCAGATTACGTTGAGAAGTAGAGGAAGAAAGACACTTCAATCAGTGTGAGTTTCAAACCGATCCGATTAAAACTTTTTGAGTTATCATCCTTTTCCGGTTTCTTTTCGGACATCCTTCGTACATGCAGGAGGTTACAAAGCAGTCTGTGGCCTTCAGTCTGTGGCGCCGATGACGTAGACTTTCGATGCATGACCGGTAACAACACAGGTGAAATCCCACATGAGGTGTGGGTGCGGTATGATCCTCGGTGGATCTCTACCGGCAACAGCCATGAAGTTGCATAAGGAATTCAGCAAACAGGCGCCTTGTATGTGAAAATACACAACGATGGACAGGTTGCAGGCTGCTAATACGACAAGACTGAAGTCCGGACGGCAACAACAAAAACAACTGCCGGCCTAGCGCTATTTGAATTGTGATTTACCGACACCTCTTAAACGATCACTTGACATTGTGATGCCAGTGGAACTGACAACTAACATTTCCATGGCAGAAAAAAAAAATGTGCATGATTTGGACTGCGGAAAATACAGCGGTGAACAACACGCATCCTGCGTGTTCGGCTTGACAACAGTGTCGGGGTGAGCAGTTGGACCTCATTCAAAGTTACATACAAGACTGTCAAGACCCTCACATGCAGACTAGTTTCATTCCTTGACATTGCCTCCCAAGAAAGGAAAACACAAAAAGTAAAAGCAGTGTTCCATTTGCATACCAAAAATCTCTAGGCCTATTAGAGAGCAAATACAAGGACCTGACTACTCTAGTCCCACACTAGTGATAAAGATTTAGATGCATAAAACTTCTACAAACATTGATCTCACTTATGTGTTATAGATGTGCATATGCACATAAACAAACGTAAAAACGTTTCAAACTGATTTATTATTTAAAAATGCAGTTTTGTATTACTATTACTCTTGACTCTATCTAAAGTATATTGTGCTTTTTTTAAATTTCATAATACATAACATTAAACTGCCTGGACTAAACTGAAACAGAAGAGAGAGATCGAAGATGAATGGATAAACTGTCGTACAAAGAAAGTCATACAAAGAAAGACATAGAGGAACAAGAAAAGAGAGAACATTTAAAATCAGAAGGGAAAAAAAACAGAATAGTGAGATTAACAAAATGAATGAATGAATGAATGAATGAATGAATGAATGAATGAATGAATGAATAAATGTTTCAAAAATAGGTTTTACTGTTGAGACGTGCACAAGTACGTAGGTCCGTAAATCTGTAATTTTATGAAGAGATTGTTGTAATTGAATACTGTACTGATTTAGAACTGCTCTGTACACATTTCCAAAAAAAAAAAAAAACCAACCAAACAAACAAACAAACAAAAAACGGGTATTTATTGATGATAAAATGCACTATTTGATATTTCTATTTCTTTGCTGTGTTCTATTTTATGTCTGTCATTGTTTTAATTAACTTTTGTTGAGCCTGATATCACTAGTTCATTCACATAGATCGGGGCTTTAGACTTAAATGACTTTACTTTGTATACTCAAGTTTCTACTAACTGAACCATCTGGGATAGCTCAGTTTGACGGGGTACCTGAACAGTGAAGTGCATTACCTGCGGTTCGCCAGCTGAGCTATCCCATTTCTTTGTCTTTTATCGAAAATTAACAAACAACTAGAAGTCACAAGAGAATCATTCTTAGCTGACGATATAAAGGAAATATAAACAATCACACTGTATAAAAATGATCGCGTTTGCTTTAAAACTAATATGCTAAATTCTGTCTAGAAAATGTCGAAAACTTTAAACTGCTCTCCTGAACATTTAGCTTTTCCGGGATAGCGCAGTTGGCGAACAGCACGACGATATAAGTGAAGAAAACGGTGCAGCCATGTTGAATGAAGACTTTTCTGAATCCACAGGTCTAAGCTTTCTGAAGTCATATCACGACATAGCTTCTGAGGAACTGATGGCAAACAAGGGTAAAATGATGTGAAAGATGTGAAAAATTTCAGATAACAAAAAGTTATCCTGATGGCTAAATTTTAATCATCATTCAATATTCTTGTACAAATGTACCCAGAATCATCTTGCCCAAGTTGGCAAGGAGGTCACAAATATCTTGCTTTGTAGAGTTGAAATTTATCTGAAACAACTGTTCATAAGACTGCCACTCTAGGATGGGGCTCCGCAGCTACTCCAAAGATGTCATCCCCAATCCTAGCACTACACCATCATCTCTTGAAATGAACGGATGCCCACAATGACAATGATAAAAGTTGAAATCATGGGGAATAATGATTTTTCAAATCACATCTGTGCAAATGAAGGGAAATTGGGGATGATATTTAAATTAAATACTACCAGAAAGAAGAATGATTCATTTGGGCTTGGAATTGCCCATCAGGCATACTGCAGACTGCAACCGCAATATAGTACAATCTACATTTACATCAACACCTCTTACATTGACATTCTTCATATATATCGACATACTTTCTGGGTCCCAATTTTTCTCTTCTATTTATATTATTAATTTTTTAAAAATTACCTTCAACATTATAGAAGTTGGGCTTAGTGTTCATCTTAATTGAGCAAGTTGCTGACGTCCTTGTACTCACTTTCTTACTGCCAAAAATCAAATTCTAATGAGAATCAGACTGGAACCTCTATATGGAAACTTCCACTCTTACCTGTAACTCAACACTATGGGCATTTTTTACCACTAAATTAACTAAATAGCACTCTTCAGTCAAAGCATGTTTCAAAAGTTTCAAACATGATACAGATACATTTGAAAAAGAAAAAAAGCCATTATGATGAAAATGCATTTCTCCCTCCCAGTGGTGCCAAGAGTTTTGTTGTCCCAAAGTCAGTTGAAACAGCTTGGGTACATTCCAGAAGTTGACTTTACAAAGCAAGGTTACACTGATTGCATCTTTGTTGTTGCAGTTTTGTAACCAGCCCACCCGTGAACTCATTTCAATAATGTTTACACAGCTTTCTCTTGATATTTTTTGTTTGTTTGCATTTTTTTTTTTTTGTTAATTTTTTAGTTCAAGTGAGAAGCCTAGTGTATGTATTATTGTATTGAAGACCCTAAATTACAATGTTACACCTAATGTAAAATATAAATTTAATGGCCAAAATAGTTCAGGAATTCATACAAAAATTGAAACAAAATGATTCTCTGCGAACAATTTAGATTACATGTAGAATCTAGTTCAAACAAACATGCTTGTCATTTTGCTTATGAAGGACATTGTGGATAACTTTCATTTACAAGGCTTGTAAATTCATGTTCAATTATCCAGTGATTTTAGAGGAAGATACACGTACATATAATTGGGTAAAAATTTTGCAATTGAATTTGAAGCCATGTTGTTGGGCCAATAAGGCTTGGGCCAATATGGGTTGGGTAATCCAATGGGGCCAATAAGGCTTGGACTTATTTGCCCAATGGAACCAATAACTTGAATAATAAGGTTTGGACCAATTTGCTCAATGGGGCCAATAATTTTAGTGCAGTATGCCTACCTATGAGGATAAAAGAAATAAAGGGCATAAAAACGTGTTGAAACATCTGGTTTTTTGTCTGCTCCTTGTTCAACCTGTAAACTTTGCACAGATCCTGAATCACTAGTTGAATCTGCCATGTTTACACCGAGGAGGTTTGCTTCTCCAACAGGGTAGATTCTAGCTCTTCCTAATAGAAAATTAAGTAAGTTGAAGTGAAGGACCGGGTGATTGCATAGTTTTATACCTTATATTATTATTTTAAAATAAACTATGTCATAAAACGCTCACTACAAACCTTTTCAAGACTATTACAATTGTTTGCTTCGAAACATACATGCTATGACCTTTTGACAAATCAAAATCAAAATGTCAAGAATGAAATTATGATTTCAGGGTAAAGAGTTTGATCTACATGCAGATCTATTTCAGACGAACTGGACCAAGTTAGACTAAAACCCAGCGTACTCCCCTTTCTCGATGTTAATCTCACTATTTAAATGCAAAAATTGTTTTTTACATAGGTTATCAGTGTTTATATATATATATATAAGTGTGTGTATATATATATATATATATATTATATATATACATAAGTGTAGATAGATAGATAGATAGATAGATAGATAGATAGATAGATAGATAGATAGATAGATAGATAGATAGATAG
>JBCAUA010060401.1:0-11326 GCA_038406235.1 Peronia verruculata
TGGAAAGACTCAGATGTTGAGCCTCCTGTCCAGTCATTGATGTTGTCCATGTATGTTGTTTTTGGTCTGCCAGGTTTTCTCCCGTGTTCCATTTTTTCCCTGAATTATGTCCCTGGTCTTATTCTAGCCTAACCTATATTATGTCCACAAAAAGGTTCTAATTACCTCTGTGATTCTATCCCCAGCTTTGCGTACAGGAGAACTACCGCAACAATCCGTTCCACAACTTCAGACACTGTTTCTGCGTCTCCCAGATGATGTACGGGATGATCCACCTGTGCAAGCTGTGGGAGAGGATGAGCACTGAGGACTTAGGCATTTTACTCACCGCTGCCGTCTGTCACGATCTCGACCATCCGGGATACAACAACACGTGAGTTAGGCTGTTGACAGTATTCAAAGCAAGGGTTGGCGATCCTCAATGGGATCGTGAAGCCTCGGCAGGGGGTCGCGTAGTCTTGCTAGAAGTGGTTTGAGATCAAATTGGAGATCGTTTCGCAGATTATCTGCCCCTTGTGTAAGGGGAGATCATTTAGACCAGACTTTTCCTTCCCTTTGCCAGACAAAAGATGTGTTAAGCAAGCAGTGTAAAGAGGAAAACATCTTTTTACTGCTTGCCATTCGAAAGACTGCTCGCCAAAAAATTGATAAAATTGTAGCAATAAGAAGACAACATTGTTTTTACATCATAATGTTTTGGGAATTTTTCATGACGTATGTTTCAAGCAAAGGGCACAAAAGTGATTTTTTCCTCCCTCTTTACACTGCTTGTCCAATCCTTCTTTTGTCTGGTAAAGGGAAGTAATAACATTGAGCACAACGATCTCCTATTAATTTCAACTCACCAATGACATTTTTTTATGCGCTTACGAGAAAAAAGTGTGTTACAATTGTTCAATGCCACTAGATAACATTGGAGGTGTCAATGTGTGTGCCTGTCGGTGTATTTGCCTGTGTGAAGGTGAATGTGTATTTGCAAATGCAGGCACAGAAAGTATAATGGAAATAAAACTGCCCATAGAAGAGCGCCGCACGGGTTTCAAGCTTTTGGGTAAGAGGTTGCGAGTGTAAATATGTTAGGGAACCACTGTTTTAAGGTGTTTATACTAAGACCATTTAAGAGGACTTGGGGGGATCTTACAGCCTTTGTTTTTGTTCTTCTTTTCTGTCTGGAGGCTTTCATGCAATTTCACTCTATCGTAGTCAGTAAAGTTTCCTTTACGTTTTGAATGAGCTACGGCTATCCCTAATATTAGGACAAGTTGACATAACTGGGGCCGATAGACGTGAGTACTATTACAATCAGTGTAGTGATGAGCTCGTGCGAATAAGGACGTGCGTCGCACTTTGGGGCTTTGCTTTATAAGTACCTATTACACCCAGAGTAGAGATTTTTATTTGTTCTGAGGAACTGGGGATGGAGGAGTTAAACTTTAGGGATTTCTAAAAGCAGGTTTGTTATGACTAGATAGATCATTCATGGCGCAGTAAGACGAGAGTTCCGTTACTAAAGAAGAATATCTGAGAAGTCGAGATATAAACAAAGCTTTTAATCGAATACATGCTAGAAATTATATTTTGGACGTAATTTTATTTGTATTTTAGTTCTTTTGTGTAATTCCCCGTTGAGGGAACAGACAACAGAATGTAAATATGACACGGTGCATAAGATTATACAAAAGAAATGAATCGGCTATCTTATACATTCCTTTCTCAACTAGAACTCCGGTTTGTTGGTGTAATTAACTGGTGATAGGACAAAACTATTATTTTTACAGGCTAGTTTTTTAATTTTTTTTTTTATCATTATTTCTAACAAGGCCAGTGTTGACCAGGGCATGCTGGACATGAGTTCTGCCCTGTATAGTTGTGAAATTAAAGAGAAGCATTTTTGGTGTTACTTTATGTTGATTGGTTAAGACTTTAAGATCTCTGCGGGAGAAACCAGTTTGCTACTTCTCAGAAAAAGACATTCCGGCGTGTTACTGAAATTGAACTTACAAAGTGAAATGATACTGGTCTTTGTTAATGGCGATCGGGTAAGAGTTAAAGATTTCTATAAGACAAGCCAGTTTGCAACTTTTCAGATAGACCATTCATAATGAAACAATACTATAGTTCTGTTCATGCTGCAGAAGTTAAAGATGTAAAGAGAAATCTCCCCCCCCCCCCCACTTCCTTTTCTCTACTACAGCTTCTTCGCCATCTTCTTCAATTTGCTTGTTTTAACTTACCCAGTTTCATCGTTTTACTCTTTCCTCTGTCTGTCTTTTTCTTCTACTCTCTTCTTTTTTTTTTTTTTTTGTTGTTGTGCAGTTGTATTATCTGGTGATGACCAGAAAAGACTTCGAAATCTCTACTCAACCCCTCGAAATGCTCAGATTTACAGAAGCAAGAGTCCTAAGCCGACGGATGTGTGGCAAAAATGAAGATCAGAACCAATCAATACCAACTCTTTCGTATTCTGGCTTCATTAAGATCAGTCACTTCTAATCCTTTCAAGTCCAGAAAGTTAAGAGTAGCACCTACCAGAGCTCATTATCTGTAACCTTTCTGTGTACTGAAATTTGCACGCAAACAACAGCACAGTTCATTTGTTTGAACCGTTTCGGCCCGGGTAGTTTCCATTTAAAAGTCTAACACTTGCGATACTTGGGGAACCTTTTACATGAAATGATTGAAGCCTGAAGTCAACATCTCTATTTTGGGGTGTTTTTAGGATGCACTCACTCACTCACTCACTCACTCACTCACTCCACTCACTCACTCACTCACTCACTCTCTCACTCACTCACTCACTCACTCACTCACTCACTCACTCACTCACTCACTCACTCACTCACTCACTCACTCACTCATCCACACAATCATTCACCCACTCACTCACATCTTGATACCATCATTTCCTCAATTTTACAATACATTGTACTGTTCCATTACAGCTACAATAGTTACCACCACTATAATCACAATTACTTACCTATAAACAAGATAGAGCTGTATCTTGGCGTTTCAATAATAGTATACTGCCACCTTCACTACTACATGCATCCCGCTATGTCCCGGCTACTTCTCCTATGATGCGCTAGTTACATAGCATTACTGCAGATGCCACTCATTGTTATATATTGACAGTTTCACAGCTAGAAAAAAAAAACAAAAACAAAAACAAAAAACCAACCCTAACCAAGAAACAAATCATTACTGGCTTCTCTTTTTAGAGTTAGAGTTATCAAAAGTTTAGTCTCCCCCCCCCCCTACAATGAATGACTGTCCAAACAATTTTTAATACAACACCACCACATTCCTACTGTACTGCTTTTAGTCCAAAAGCATCATTTCTCGATCTGAGTAAAAGTAAAGTAAAGTACCATCCCTTGACCGCGTCGCCGCAGTGCAGCGTCACGGCACCTTCCCCGATATACATCAGGTACCCGTTTTACAGATGGGTGGGCTGAGGAAAATTGTTTTAAATACCTTTCCTAAGGATACGACATGCAACCGTTGCGATTCGAACCACCGACCTCTGCTTCCAAAGGCACAAATCACTGAGCTAACACGCCACAGAAATCACCACAGAAACAATGACACTCAAACATTTTATTCTTGTGGTATTATAAGAGTTAATCTTTACTTTCGTCTCTTCCAACTCTATTCACGTCTCCAGATACCAGATCAACGCCCGCACAGAGCTAGCCATCCGCTATAATGACATCTCTCCCCTGGAGAACCACCATTGTGCTGTCGCGTTCCAAATCTTGTCCAACCCAGAAACGAACATCTTCGCCAACGTCGATAAGGATGCCTTCAAGAGAATCAGAGCGGTAAGTGCATGTATAGATCTACAGTTTACAATCACTGCCTCACCTCTGTCTGACTATTGATCAGGATAAGTGCTATTGCAATAGTTTTTTTTTTTTTTTTTGGTTCTTTCTACTGGTCCTGCCCACAGCAGATAGTGTTAAAAAAGGAAAAAAAAAAAGTTTTCTTTCTGTCATTTACGAATGCGACTGTATTTCCGTGTGAATAAATACAGTATTCATATTCGTTTTAAAAGATTGACCACAAAACAAATTTGATGAAAGAAGAAACCATTTACTTCCACATGAATGTTTCGGATTTTTCGTTATATACGTTTCAGGCAAAGAACTCAAAAGTAAATTATCTATTCTTATCTTATCTTATCTTATCAGGCAAAGAACACAAAAGTAAAGGATCTTATCTTATCTCATATTGTCTTATCGCTCTTATCTTAAATGTCTATCTTATCTTATCCTGTCTTATCTTATCCCGTCTTATCTTATCATGTCTTATCTAACTTTACTTATGTCTCATCTTATCTCAGCAGGGCGCAGCGATGCTGATATCTTGCCATCGATGTGGTTATCCTTAGTTCATCTTATCATTTTCTCTTTCGCTTCATTATGTTTCTTGTTTTATTTTATATTTTACCTATTATAGCTTATCTAAATCTTACTGTACTTGCGCCTTATCTTATTTGTGCAGGGTATAACAATGCTGATTCTTGCCACTGACATGGCCAGGCACGCGGAGATCATGGAGAGTTTCAAAGACAAACTGGCAGCTGGCTTCGATGACAAGAACAAAGATCACCTCGACACAGTGAGTGCTTGATATCAATACAGCCGCCATTTTAAAAAAATACAGGATAGGCTGGTTATTTTAACTGCAAATTACACTATATTCTTTACAGCAGGACACAGTACTGGTTTTAACTGGACTAACAAAAGGGATAACTGGAGATAAAAAAAAAAGTAAAGTAAAAATACCATCCCTTGACCCCCCAAGAGGGGAAATTGGCTTGGCCATTTTAGACCGGGTCGCCGCAGTGCTGCGCCACTGTACTTTCCCTGGTATACATCAGGTACCCATTTTACAGATAAGATACAACATAATAGATTTGTTAGGGCCAAGCGAACGGCTGGAAATCCCAGTCTTTCTGAGGGTACAAACACTGCAAACTGTACACTGTCATTGACATAGAAAAACAAAACAAAAAATTGCACGAGACCGGTGACAACTGTTCTCAGATCTCGCGGTGGAGGGGTGACAAAATATCAGTGAGTGTTCTATTTTCAGCAGGGGGTACAAACACGCCGGCCGGTATTTCAGGTTTTTGCTTAATCCAGTATGAAGTATTGTGTTTATATCATGTATTCATAATTTATCACAATTAATAACATACATCAGATGTCACCTAGATAGAGTTTGTGGCCATACCAGACTTGTCTTGCAACAGGGCGAGCTTCTAATCTATGATCAATTCTCAAGGGAAAGCCAAAAAGATAAGTTAGAACCAGAGTGGGTACGACAAGATCGTATCAAAGTTACTTACGAACGAGAGAACAAAATAAGCTGCTTATTCATAATCTGAATCCCGAGGAAATACTGATGGATAGTTTCAAAGTATATTAGATAGAGCGAGATATTATTAGATTTTTTTATGAAGTTTAACAGGGTGATCATTAATGTGCGATTGATTTGTATGGGAGCTTGCGAAAGATGAGTCAAAATTGTAGTAAATAAATCACAGCAAATAGTGTTAGAAGAATAAAGGTGTAGGTGACAGGTAATGAATTCAGACACGATAAACTGAGAGTAGAAAATGAACAATCTCTCATTATTCTTGCTGTTGTTGTTGCTTTTATTTGTCCTCGTGTCATCATTTCATCTCGAGAGCCGTATGTTTAGTACAAACTTAAGTTAGGTAACACGTGTCACTTCATTTGTGACGTTAAAGGATAAAGAAAGATGGTGACATGATTTGAGCTGTCGAGTCACGATGAATGTTGTTGTTGTTGTTGTTGTTATTGTTGCAGTTGCTATTTCTGCTGTTTTTTCCTGACGGGAAGGGGGACAGCTTGACTCTACATCTGCCACACCTTCTCCTTTCTGTGAATTCCCATGAAAATGAAAATACGACACGGAAATGGCCCCATCATTAATTTTGTCTTGAATTCTAGGTTTGTTAGTTTGTTTTTTTCTTTTGATTTTTGTTTTCCTTTTATTATTTTATTTTATTTTATTTTATTTTATTTTGCTTGGTTTCTTTCATTTCTTTATTTCCCATTATTTTTAGTGGTGGCCTGGGTTTATGGGAATGTGTTTGAAAGCACATTGGCGCTGAATTTGGATGAGAATGAAAATGAATTGCTGACCAAATTTTTATCGCATCCTTTTAATTTTCCCTCTTCTTTACGCCCTTTCTCTCCCCCCTCTCCCGCTTTCTTCTTTCTGTCTATCTGTCATGCACATCGAAAGAGTAGGAACAGCTTAAGATAAACAAAGACGGAGGAAGGGGAATAGACTGAGAGAAGACTTGTCCTGTTCTGTTGTGTTGTTGGGATGCAGTGCATGAAACAGCACTCTGAAATTAAAATCACTTTGCTCCAGCTCATGGCTTTATTCCATTTTCTGCTCTTTATTATTGTTTACATAATTAATTTTTTTTTCTGAGATAAGACTATATATATATCCATCTCTGGTATTTCCACATTCTGAGAAATAAGAATTTTTATCTTTTTTTTTTTTTTTACTAGTATTCTTGTTAGTTTTTGTTGTTGTTATAATTTTTTATTCTAATTGTTTAATTATTATTATTATTATTATTATGCTTTTGTTGTTGATGATGTTATTGAGGACTCATGTATTAACCCTTTCGTTTCCCAGTGAAAAATGTATCTCCCATTTTTCTGCTACACAGCAGCCCATAGTAAGACTAAAGAAAACTGAGATGGCAGTTATTGCTGCTTTTGAAGAAATGCCATTATACCTCACAATTACAAGTGTTTCTGGATTTCATTATTTTGTTCCAAAATATGTCGGGGGAATTAGCAAGCAGTAGAGGTATGTTACCGCTATTCGCCTGTAGACCACAACAGTTTACTCGGCAAGCCTATGTTATCATGGGATAATAGTCCCTTCTCTGTGTCCTTTGTTAGTTTCGAACTAAAAAAATGCACGTTTGTTTGAAGCAGTGGTGGATATGAGCGAATTGTAAACACAGCAACAACAACGACAGCAACAACAACATCATGAAAAACAACAAGAAGAAGAAGAAAAACAGGGAGCGCTATTCCCTTAGGGGTGACGCTGTGGATATGCGTGGATAGCCAAGAAAAGAGTTGGGCACAATACAGAATATGACACGTTCATACAAGTAATGGCCGTAATAAGTGAAGTTTTCTTTCTAGCATGATGGTTTCTATCATCTTACCGCAACAATTAAAGAGCAAAACAGTTTTTTTTTTTAATCAAGGCAAACACTACCCAAATGCTCCATGTGTGAAGAAATATCTTACACACTTAGGGGACAAAGGCTGCTATTTTATCAAGGCGATATGACATGGTCAGACGCGTGGAAATGAAAATTACCTTAGGTATCAGATCTGCATTTCTCAGAAAACTGGATTTCTTTAAAAAATGTGTAGACCATATCCTGACTACTCTAACTGGAAGTGACTTTGCCAAGACATGTTTTCCTTGGAGACGATGTGCTGAAAAAAAAAAATAATTGTGCTGTTTCAAATGTAGTTTCACGATCTTTCACGATATACCATAAGCAAACGGTAGTCTCTGGAACAGTGGTCTCCAACGTTTTTTGCACTCGCCATCCCTTATCCAAAAGCTTGAAAGCCACCCGACCCCTTACTACCATCAGCTTGATTTACATATATATATATATATATATACAAGAATCCTGTAAATATTTATTAGTAATCTAAATCTTGCACATGTTCAATCTTGATTCACAAAAAGAACACAATTATTTGTATAATTATTTCCACATAAGTGTTAACAGCTATTCACCCCAACTAGTGGAATTTAATATTCTAAACCACTTTCATTGACAAGGTTACGCCAGCCCCCTGCTAAGGCCGTTTGTGAACCACTGCTCTAGAGATTGAAGCCATGCAGAACGTTGTCCTTAACCTTGTGAAAGGTTAGGCTCTAATAGGCTATTATTATGAACAGGCAAGATATATATATACTAGAAGATAATCCATGGCGTCCGTGGAAGATTTTTACAAAATTATATAGCCCTGCAGCTTAAAGTGTATGGTAAGCATGCGCTGTAAAGCAAACATGCGCACCTCGATGCTGATATTTCAGTTGATTAAACATTATTACTCAAAGAAAACGTGTTTTGAATGCGTCATACTATCGAACGTACATTGCGGATCGAGCAGCCTCGCATTTATTATTCAGTCATTACCGCATTTGTAGGATAACGTCAAAGATAATAAGCTTCTTTCGGTACATAGAAGCACAGATCCATATGGAACAATTCTGCAATTTTCAGGTCGATATGCCTGTTGTGCGTTTACTTGCAATGTTACAATATAGACATTAAACTGGCATTAAAAAGGGCGTTTGGCAAAATATAGGTGGTCTTCGTTAAAACTGTGCAGAAAGTCCATACATGGCACACTCATGATTGTTCTAGATCTTCGCTTCTGTTGTTATAGAATGTTCTAGAAATTACTCTCGTCTCTCTTGATATGATAGATCGAGAGCCAGAGATTGTCAGCGGTTTGCTTGCTTCATTCATGAACCAGATTTTATGAGGTTATATTCAGACAGCAATATAGAGAAGAGATATCAGATGAAAGGGAACACATCGCCCTGGCACAGAGAGACTGTAGTTCAGCAATGATCGTGTGTGTGTGCTTTAATTTCCGTAATAGCTTCAGATGTTACAAAAGATTGTCAGAATGGAGAGACAATACATTTTCCTTTGGCGCCTGTCAAACATAACTTCATGTACAATCTGGCACTTTCTCATTTGCTCCGTGTTTGATCATTCTGCAGCAAGAGTTTTGTAAGATTTCTGGCGAAATGTAGCCAAACCTGTATAGTATCAATCCCGCTAATGTTCCTTCCACAAAAAAAAAAAAAAAAAGACAGAAATAAAATCTGACAATTTTCTTCGTTTTTTTTTTTTTTTTCAAAGGAATCGGAAAATCAGGGACAAAAGGATCAAGACATGGAAACAATGTGAAAGAGGCAGATTGAATAAGAGATGAAAAGCATGATTTTGTTTTTCTCCAGGTTTTTTGGAAAATCTTATGGGAGAAAGTGAGTTAGATGGAAAATCAGCGCGTAGGAGGTCGGAGCACAAAGAGGCGAAGACAGACTCGCTTTGGGGCGGTTTAAGGCAATGGATAAATGCAAGAGATACAACAGAGTTTCGTATAGCGTTGGCTCTTTATTTTGGAGGGTTTTCTCCCCTGTGGCCATAGCGGCCTTAGCGAGTTCCTTTTTTGTTATGGAAGGTTCTTGGTTATGGTGGGATTTCAGCCCTTTGGCCCTAGCGGCCATTTCTAGTTTGGTTTCTTCCTCTTTTCTTAGTTGGTCTCTTAGTTTGTCATCTTTCTTTTGGGGTGATTTTCTCTCCCCTTTTTCTCTTAGTTTATTCATCTGGCTTCTGGTGCCAATTGGCGTTGACCTACTCATGATCGTTTGTTTTGGTCTACTCTTTGGTTTGGTTTGAGTTATCGTTGGTTTTTCTTCTTTCCCTAGTCGGGGTAGATTCCTTTACTGGTCTTTGCCCTTTTTCTACCGCTGGCGGTTTTTATTTCCGCTGCGTATGGGCCTTCCGACTCCACGGACAGCGATCTTACTGCTGTTGTTTAATGTGCGGTGTCCAGCTTAATCTGCTATCTAAAATGAGGCCCAGGAAAGTAGTAGATTTAACAAACTTAATTGGGGATTCATTTATTTTTAATCCAATTTGCCAGTTCTTCTTCTTCAACTTGTTATGGCCTCTTTTAAAAATTACAGCAGTAGTTTTGTTGGCATTTACTTGGAGTCCCCACGCATGCATCCACCCTATCGAGCGTGATTATAGTAGTTTTTCGAGTGGTTTGAATAAGTCTATTCTTGAAGATCACTGAACTTACGCTACCTACACCCTACACATCTTTCGAAACTCCAACACTAAAGTGAAATATCTAGAAGGAAGTAGCCAAAAGATATAGAATAATTTAAATTATTGGCAATCCTCTGGGTATAGGTTCCCCAGCCAGGTGTAAATGACCTGCTGTAAAAATAAAGTCTATCTATCTATAACACATGTAAAAAATCAACACGTCCTAGAAATACAAATGTAAAAACTATCACAGAATGCCTGAGAGATCGAGATTAACCTGTGGAAAGAATGTGTACTCACTGGTCTGATGAAATACAAACCTCTCAAACAACAACTAGCAATGCCGATGTCGATAACGTTGAACAATCTCTGTTTTAGCAAGTGTAATGGAGAGCGATCTGCACTGTCTACCCTGTGGATACAATAAACAACAATATCAATGCAAACAATATCTCTTCCACCTGACTACTCGACTGCTTCACCACTGCTGCTATTTCTTACAAAGTCGTACACTTATTGATACTTGCCAGCTATTTACCAAGATGGCGTCGAGTGACGTCAGGTATCATGTGGTTTCCTGTTGTTATTTTACTCACCCCGCCATCTTGGCAGCCATCTTTATTCTACTTTGGCAGTGTAGGATACAATTAAACAATGTGAAAATGATTTAGTGTATCTATTTCTATCAAATATATTGAAATTGCTATCTTGAGTCTTGTCCCTAAGATTAATTATTTAATAAAGGGCCAAAGCCCCTTCTTGACAGGCGTAGCTGGGCTCCTTTCGCCAGGAGTTTGGTATTCTAAATATGTTTATAGGTTTAAATTTAAGAGAAATAAATTAGTTGTACTTACATATATTCTGTGTCCTTGTGTAGTTACGCAGCAGCAGAGAGCAGCCGTAGAGAAACAGCAATTCAAATAACAATACTTTCTGCACTGTCGACAACAGGTCACGATTTGGCCACTACACAATCCACTATCGAGAATAGGTTATGTTTGTCGCTGTATAATCCAATGTAATTTCAACATTGTATAGGGACGTCTTGACAGCTCAGAAGCCTGCTTGAAAGTGAGGTGAGCGTTTTTTTTCTGCCATTCTGTTTTAAAACGTCTTTCAACTTCCTCAGTGGAGGTTATCTCGACGGATCGTTGTTGTTGAAGAAAGAGAAAAAAAAAAAAAAAATTTCCCTTTAACTTCCCTATCTATCTCTTTGCCTTCCAAAGCTTCCAGCTGGTGTCGCCCTCTGCTCTGTTCTTCGTCGTCCGGACCTGCCAAGAAGAAGTCGCACGGGCGCAAGGACAGTCCCAGCCTCCACACCCACAAAGGGCCTCCACACCTCGACCCCGCCCCTGGCCCCCCCCGTGCGATGTCCCCCACATACCCGCCGCAAGCTCTATCCCCTTGCGTCCCCTGATGGTCACTATTTTTTGG
>JBCAUA010060423.1:0-11326 GCA_038406235.1 Peronia verruculata
TGTGTGTGTGACAGAAGAGGACCACCGTCACGCCTGGCTAAACATGAAATCGTGCATGCAGAGTTAACACATTTTAAAAAAAAAAAAATATTCAAACCCAGCACAGTTTCAATAACATGACGATTTGATTTAGTGTTTCGATCTCTCCTAAATTCGACCTCACAATGAACAAAATGCAATGAATTTCACAAAATGAACTGATGTAACAGATTGTCATTACACAATGTAGAAAATTGTATTCGAACAGGTGGGAAAAATGATGAAAATGTGAATAAATATGACCTTTGAGTATTTTGTTCAGACAGTAAGATCACCGCTTTTCGTTTTTTTTTTTTTTTTAGTCACCACATCAAGTTGTGAAAACGTTCTTTAAGTCTACCTGTTCCACTGATGTGACATTTTTGTCTACCTGTATTGTGAATATATCTTACATATTATATATCTTGTACCTCTTTAACTGCAAATGGAATTATTTTCTATTTATTTATGCATTTCATTGAGGCAATGTTGGTGAAGACGCAACTTCGCTGGGCAGGACACGTGACCCGTATGGAAGACAACTGTCTGCCTAAGATCGCGCTGTATGGCGAACTGTCTTGTGACCACACAGAGACAGTGGGGCTTCCAAGAAGTGTTATAAAGATTCCTTGAAGAGAACCCTTGGTGCCTGCCACATTGACCATCGTCGATGATCTGAAACTGCCAGTGACCGAGTCCTCTGGCGCCAGCCACTCTCAAGGAGAAGCGTCAAAGAAGGAAGAATCGCGATATTGCAAGCCCAGAACATTCCTTTCTCTGCAGCGGCTGTGGCCGAACCTGCCTGTCTGGTATTGGCCTCATGGGCCACCAGCGAGCCTGCAGTAAACTTAGACCACGACCTTCTTAGATCTTCGTTCGCGAAGCCAGACCAGAGAGACAGAGATTTATAGAGATTTATTTATTTATTTATTTATTTATTTATGTATTTAGGTACTTATTTATTGATCTATTTATTTATTATTATTGAGGAAATTACATTGTATTTTTTTTTTTTTTTGTCTTATTACACCATGTATTTAGATTCAAAGCACTGGACGTGAAATGGGTAATTAGCATCTCTCGACGTACTATAGTGTCCAGCGTTGTAGAGCCCTTGTGTGGAATCTTTCTTCCTGGTCTCTATCTCAGTCTGTAGCCACGTGACTGCTCAAACTGGGAAAAGAGCTTGCTACCCTTATGTCTATGCCTGCTACAAAGCCTGTCTTCAAACAAGGCGCTGAGAGGCCATGCTTTTCCATGGGATATGAAAGAGAGTCAAGGAGAAATCTGGATTCTTATTCAAAATAATATCTCTTTTGCAAATGTGATTCTGTGCTGTTTAACAGAATTCTTACTTATAAACGATATCTACAGCAGGCAAGCTGGACAAATGCTCATTTATTTATTTCACCTTTTTTAAAAAAAATAATAGTATTTCTTCGCAAGATCCATTAACCCTAGCTAAAACCTCCTCGCACTTGACTGGACGTTTCTTAGTTGCAAAATTGTAAGAAGAGAATTCCACTTAACACCATTCCTGTTATTGGCAAATATCTCATACAGAAAAAATAAACTGACTTCAACATTCTGTCCGTGGTTTAGGATGGTTCCACGCTAACGTAATATTCATGAATTTGTGCATAATTGTACAATGCATGTATTTTTCTACTTGTACTTTTGAGAACAGTTACGTTTATGACTTTATTCTTTGGAACATGTTGGTTCTCAGGTTATCTTGCCTGTAGAAGTTCGTACTTTGTTGTTGTTGTTATTTCGTTCAGACATTTGCGTATGATTATTATGTGATACTTATTATTTCTGTAGATAACAACATGGACAGGTTCATTAAAAAAAACAAAAAAAAAACCATCCTATATTTCAGTCAAATATGTACAAAGAAACACAGATCTTTATGCAATAATGTTGTGTGCCAAATTTCATACGGATGCATTCATCAGTGTTTGAATCCATAACCCTTTTACGGGCTTTATTGCAGACTATAGAAGAGAACCTACGACCTTCCTGGGAGATCTGTTTAATAATATAGGTCAAACAGATAATGCCATGCGACTTAATTAAAGTGTATGGCTAGTGTGCACATCTCGATGGTGGTATTTGGGTGAATAAACTGAATGTTACTCACAGAAAACCCGTATCATCTTTAGAGCGCGTCATTCTGTCGATTGTACAATTCGGATCAAATCCCACGAATTTACTATTCAGCCATTGTCACCTTTTTAGGATAACCTGAGACATGCAAAGCGGTTTTCGGCTTTATGTAAGGAAAAACAGAGATCTTTATGCCATAAAATTATGTGCCAAATTTCATATAGACCCATTCCGTAGTTTCCTAGCCCATAAGCCTGTTATGGGTTGTGTTGCAGATTTACAGTACACATTACAGTGTAGTCTATCAAGCCAAAGACAGTAGAACCATATCCACTTTAACTGCCTGCTAGCTTCGGTAAGAAGAAATTCTCTGGGGGCGAAAGTTAGAATTTGGAAATATTTTGTTGGCACAAATGCATTTCCTCTTAATCTTCATCCAATGTTTAACTACCAACGATTCTTAAATATGCTTAATGTAGACAGGACCTCCGAAATATTTATATTCACCGTTATCCGAGATGTCTAGAGGTCGGGCTTCCATATTCAAGGAACCAAGGGACCGCTGAACCATTGAACAAAGGAGGTTAGGAACGCTCCAATCTTTTTCCAGGTAAGATTCGAACCGAGAACATAGAAAGGCGAATGTCTAACTCCTTGGCCACAGGTTCCCCCCCCCCCCCACCGCGCCGTTGGCCACTGATCCAAAGAGGTCTTACTAAAATAATATCCTTCAGTTACAGGACGAAGCTCAGAACATCAGGAATTTGCTAACAACCTTGCCGAAGAATGGGAAAGGGAAGGGGGAGGGGGGGGGGGTAAAAGTAAGAGGAAAGAAGGAAGAAATGAAAATCCACAACACAATGAGAACAACAATAAAAACTAGAAAGAAGAGAGAAAGAAAGGAAAAGGTCAGGGAGAGGAGAATGATGAAAAGAAATGAATTGGATAAATAGGTAAATAAATACAATGATGAAGAGGGGAAAAGCAGACGGAAAGTAGAATGAAGCTAGAGATGGCGTCCATTTGCACCAAACTCATGCAGTGGATAGAACTAAACCCTACAAACTGACAAAAAAAAATTAAAAAGCAAGAAATAACAACAACAACAACAACAACAACACAAACAACAACAACAACAACACCAGAGAGGGAATTCTCAAGTGTGCAGAAATGGACTCCACATTCCGCCTGAACTCAATTGTGGCCTCGTCTGGTCCTGTCTGTCCTAATCTGTCCTGACATTGGTCAACATCCACATCTGTTTCCTCTCTTCTCCCTCTGACCTACTACACCGTCTTCACTCACGCTCTGGTGTGATATTTCACGGTCCGCCACCAGCAGCATCACAAGATGGCGACAACAACAACAGTAGCAGCGATGACGACGACGACAACAACAACAACAATGACAGCAAGAACAGCAACAACGACAACAACAGCAACAACAACAACTTACCTGGATTTCAAAAGAATGTTTATATTAACGACAATGCATTCAACAAAAAGAGAGAGCACACCAAAGCATAGCCTTTCTCCTCTCTGGTGTGATATTTGACAGTGGAGCTGGCGCTGGCAGCAGCAAATAACAACAACCACAATAACAACAACAACAAAACAAGTGGCAAAAATGACGTCGGAATCTGCGCAAGATGATATATAAAAGAAAAGAGATTGCTATTCAAAGCTGATGTCACACCTAAATCTCTTATTTGGTAGCATATTTCACGGCGCAGCACCGCACCATCTTGTGATGGGAACCACAAAAATAATAGCACATACAGCTGCAATGTAGGTATGAAGACAGAAAACAAACTATGAGAGTGTTCAATGTCTGAGGAGGCAAGAGGAAGAAGAAGAAAAAGAAAAAGAAGGAGAAACAAAACAAAACAAAACAAAAAACAAAAAAAAAAAAGAAGGAGAAAATGAATACATGAAGAGGAAGAAAAAGAAGATGAAGAAAGAGGAGGAACAAGAAGATGAAAAAGAAGAAGAAGAAAAAGAAGAAGATGATGATAAAAGAAGAACAAAAAGAAAAAGACGAAGAAGGAGAAGAAGAAGAAGAGGAAATAGAGAATGGGAGAAAACAAGAGCAGTAAAACAACAGCAAACAATGTCGAAGGTTTAAAAAAGGGAGAACGGCAAAGAAAGAAAGAAGGAGAGAGATAGAGAGAGATTGAGAGATAGAGAGAGAGAGAGAGCAGATTTTCACAAGAGGGCGCCCTCGATCTCGTATTGATGTGATTAGCTACAAAAGCTTAATCAGCCCAATGTCCTCGTAATGTAACCGTCTCTAAAATATCACACTCTAATGTTCCCGGCGCCGCCACGGCCACATCTTGTATTCACTGGTTTCCTGTTGCTGGTGCACAACAACAACAACAACAACAACAACAACAACAACAACAACAACAACAACCCAACTGAATTAAACGATAAAATAAAGGAGTCAAACACTAGGCTAAACAACCGAAATATCAGGCAGCCAATGGGCATTCGTTTTACATGCCGACTGACGGACAGAGCCCGTTCATTGGTGGATAGAGATAAAACGAGAGTGCAGCTCTGGTTCTTGATTGGTTGGTTAGAGAGATGTTCTGTTCCTTGAGCCAACTGTCTTCGTCCCCACCTAGACGATCCTCCCAGTTAGGTTACAGTCTCTATCTGTCCGTTGGTCCCGATAAGACCCGAAAATTGTAAATATTATTTGATAGATTTAGTTACAATGCATTCAAAAACAAAACAGAATAAAACAAACAAAAATGAAGGAAGTCTAGACCATAGATATTTCATACAATAGACCCGGTTCGAATGGAAAACTTCCGGCCCGTGTTGAACCCAGTGCGGGACCTGACTGCGTACATTTTGAATTAATTTAAATCAAGATATGACCTCAAAAACACCTTTAACTGGTAAGAAAATATTCTGTTGATCTAGTGGTCGCATTTTAGAGTGCTGATATTTGATCTGTTTTGGAGTTATTTTAGTATACTATTTTATGTAAAATAATTTGGCTTTTCGAGAGTTAATCATGCTATCACAGATACTCTACTGATACTATAGGGTTAAGCAAGATTTGACACTGACAACTGCGATACGAGTATTTTGAAATGTCCCATTCACATGACATGTCATTTTCTCGTTTGGACAACAAAGATTTGGCAATAGTTGGCAATATCTGAGAAATGGCTTTGGGTGGAGAACATCCAGGGAACACCCTGGCCGAACGGTTAGGCGTCTGCCCCTTGATGCAAGTCTTGAACGTTTGAATCCCACCTAAGAAATAGGGAAGATTACTTATTGCTGTTCTTTTGGTTGTTGTTGTTAGATAAACCCAACGGCCATAGCCTTCTTGGTCTCGCCTTCTTAACAAAGGGCGAATATAATATTATTTCGAAGGTTCGGCATTATGTTACGTAAGTTAAAGAATCTTGACGATTAAAAAAAAAAAAGACAATGAAGACGCACAGGCGACAATGTCATTGTCCCAGGAGAATTAAAAAAAAAAAAGCAAAACAAAACAACTCCAAAATTCTAGCCTAAAGCAATTCTTATAACCAGGCACAGAATCCAAGTCGTACGGCTGAGATGTTGCATGCACGTCTTTGTCGCCCTCATACACTGAAGCACTGCTTGGCACCGCGCACCCTGAGGATATAATTGTAATAATTGGCGCGTCGGCGTCATCTCCGGCATTGATTAGCCGCGTCACGAGTGAGTGAGTGAGTGACTGAGTGAATAAATGAGTGAGTGAGTGAGTGAGTGGATAAATGAATGAGTGAGTGAGTGAATAAGTGAGTGAGTAAGTGAGTGAATGAGTGAGTGAGTGAATAAGTGAGCAAGTGAGTGAGTGAGTGAATAAGCGAATGAGTGAGTGAGTGAGTGAGTGAGTGAGTGAGTGAGTGAGACAGTGAGTGAGTGAGTGAATAAGTGAGTAATTGAGTGAATGACTGACTGAGAGAGTGAGTGAGCGAGTGAGTGAATAAATGAGTGAGTAAGTGAGTGCGTGAGTGAGTGAATAATTGAGTGAGCGAGTGAGTGAGTAAGAGAGAGTGAGTGAGTGAGTGAGTGAGTGAATGAGTGAGTGAGTGAGTGAATAAGTGAGTGAGTGAGTGCGTGAGTGAGTGAATAAGTGAGGGATTGTGTGAGTAAGTGAAAGAGTGATTGAGTGAGCGAGTGAGTGAATAAGTGAGTGAGTGAGTGCATGAGTGAGTGAATAAGTGAGTGATCGAGTGAGTAAGTGAAAGAGTGAGTGAGTGGGTGAGTGAACGAGTGAGTGAGTGAGTGAGAGAGTGAGTGAGCGAGTGAGTGAATAAGTGAGTGAGTGAGTGCGTGAGTGAGTGTATAAGTGAGTGAGCGAGTGAGTGAGTGAGTGAGTGAGTGAACGAGTGAGTGAGTGAGTCAGTGAGTAAGTATAGAAAGAAAGGCGTCAATCTGGTCTATTTGCTCACGTGTACATTGCAGGTCAGACATGCAAACTTCAGACATTGTGGACTGTATGGCGCGCTGAGTGCTCAGATCTTTACTGGGATAGGATGTTTGTCTTTCGATAGTTTTGGACGGTGTGTGTGTGTGTGTGTGTGTGTGTGTGTGTGTGTGTGTGTGTAAGAATGTGTCGGTTGATGACACACGGATAAGGTGAGCGTATGTACCAGTATGTGTCAGTGAGTGAGTGTGAGTTGACACGTAGGCAAACGCGTAAGTAGTCAGATAATGAAGCAGAGACGACGTAAGTCTGTGTGAGCAAAAAATGACACTAATGCTTGTGAGTGTGTGTACGTGCGTGCGTGTGCGTGAGCATTCAAATGTTATCCCAAAGACAATGTGAACGCGCTGAATGACCCATAAAAGGCTTATGGACTAGGAAACTACAGAATGGATCCATATGAAATTTGGCACACAACGCTGTCGCCTAAAGAACTGCATTTCAATGCTGTATACAGCCCAAAACAGCTGACTATGTCTGACGTTATCCTACAAAGGTGATAAAAGTTAAATAATAAAACTCGCCAGAATATCTGATCCCAATTGTACGCTCGACAGAATGGCCTGTTCAAAACACCAAACATGTTTTTCCTTTGAGTTACACCCACTCCAATCATCCAAAATACCAGAATCGAGGTGCGCATGCTTGGCATACACTATGATTAGGTCGCAGATAGGGCAGGATCGGTTTGCCTTATTATTTAAATAACGTCCAACGAGAGCTGTGGGATATCTTCTAGTGCCAGCTAAAAGTAAAAACAAAAAACAAAAAAAGGCTACAATAAATAAACATCACTTCAACGTTGTTCATATGTGATTCGAGCTGTGAAGACTGCAAGTGATCCCTGACCAGTGGCCAGATCAGGACAGAAAGTGCAAGGCGTTCATCTCCCATACAGAATACAGCAGTGGCTAAGTACAGCTCTGTGGACTAGGAAGTCTTTCAGTCCAAATACGTCACAGAAGAAACCCGCCTGCAGTCAGTTAGGAATTTCAGCCAGTTACGTTACTGCCTTGTACCTGATACAAGAGCTATATAAGGCAGGCATTGTACAGAGGGGAAACATTACTGAAGTTGTTATTTGCCACAAAGCGAGGCAAAATAATAATAATGATAATAATAACAACAATAACAAATATAAACAAAAATAATAGGGTAATAATGATAACAATCATAATAACCAAAATGAGAAAATCATCCCCATGAGAAAAAGAGATTTTCTCCAAAGAATGAATATTTCCAAATTTTCTTTGTTTCAAAAGACAAGTCAAAAGGCGATTTTCCCCTTCTTTAAATATATTGTTCGGACCGAGCAAAGCCAAGTAACTGGGCTGAACTTCCAAATGGCGTATTCCTTCAACCGAGAGAATCCACTGATAGAGAGATACTAGTTTTATCAATAGCATCAGACGGTGTTACCTTAGGTAAAGTATACAGGCACACCCTGGAACATTGATCACCTTAGGTAAAGTATACAAGCACACCCTGGAACATTGATTACCTTAGGTAAAGTATACAAGCACACCCTGGAACATTGATTACCTTAGGTAAAGTATGCAAGCACACCCTGGAACATTGATTACCTTAGGTAAAGTATGCAAGCACACCCTGGAACATTGAATGACGTGGAGGAGTTTCTTTGTTGTTTGGGACTTAAGTCTGAGAGCTCACCATTCTGTCCATTTCCTGTCCACTTTTCCCCAACATTTTACATATCTGATTCTTTGAGATATTTTCTATTCACTTTTCTTTTTTCAAACCACGTTCTAAAACCAAACAGAGATCAGTCACTTATGAATTAGGAGATCTACTAACTGACTGTAGACTTCACAATGAAAGACTGGCAATCACTTAACTCTGCTATCAAAGATAAGATAAACCCTATTTTTCCTAATTTTTTTTTTCCCGCCGAGATAACCATCCCCGAGGAAGCTGTAAGGCGTATAGAAATCTCAAACCTGACCTCTATGCATAATGAAAGAGGGAAGTTTGCTGACAGTCGGTGATGTCCACGACGCCGTGTTCGAAAATCATACTGTCATTAACTTTCTGTCATATAAACCATGATAATTATTTGATTATTTTAAAAAGTATATCACATATTGCCAAAAAAATAGCTTTCTATAACCAAAATATTTAAGACTTTCTGGGCTCTTTCAGGAAATGGGGAAATTCAAGCTTCCTTTAGATACAGCTAAACGTTTCTCACCAAACCCTGACACGAGTCTGAATAAAAACAGAAGGCCTGATCTCCTGGACAGTTTATTGCCTGTCTGCCTTTCTATTTACCAAGTAAACACAGTGCGTCTATAAATAGACCTGCCACATGACATGACAAAAGAGCGCGCGTGGCGATGATTGTGTTGGTTTGCAGTCTATCCTGCAGGGCTTGTATCTCATCCAGGCTTTTGATGTAGGAGAGGCTGACTGTTGACCGTAGTACAGGGCTCGGACAAACTAGCGAATTTGCTACTATAGAGTTTAACAGTTCATATTCGACTAATCAAAAAACCTGGAAATCCCCAGCCGAGTGTTTGTACCCCTTGTTAAAAACAGAACACCCACTGATGTTTGTTCCCGCTCCACCACGAGATCTGAGACCAATGTCACCAGCCCCGTGCATTTTTTAAAAAAATGTATTTTACTATGTCAGTAATAATGAACAGATTCAAGTGTTTGTATTAAAATTAGACAAGCGGAGATTTCCAGCCGTTTCCTCTTGGGAACAAAATCTATTTGATAGAAATGATGATCCCTCTGTCACAACAAAGAGCCAAACATGGCGGGTTCAGTTTGCCACCCAATCTATTTTATCAACAGTTTATTTTCAAGCTATAAATTCCCAATTTTCCCCCTCTCTTTATTTGAACATAGTAATCTAGTTACTAGTTGTCAGTTGATGTTTGGAAACAACGGACACGAAGAGGAAAACAAAAGCGTCTGTGGACTTAACACTAAATACTAAAGCAGCAAGTCAGTTCCTCTGTCAGCGTGACTGGACATGTCCGTTCCTCTGTCAGTCAGCGTGACTTGACATGTCAGTTCCTCTGTCAGTCAGCGTGACTGGACATGTCAGTTCCTCTGCCAGTCAGCGTGACTTGACATGTCAGTTCCTCTGCCAGTCAGCGTGACTTGACATGTCAGTTCCTCTGTCAGTCAGCGTGACTGGACATGTCAGAGACACGGCGACCTAATGCAGCTGTCAGCTGTTTGTAAGATCTGGGTTATTTATTGTAAACAGTTGATTTATGCACTGTTGTTTACTTTGGTGAATTAAAAAAACAAACAAACATACAAACAGTCAAACAAACATAATAATATAGTACAGTTTTTAAATCATTCAGCCTCTACTATCTCATCTTATCTTATCTTGGTTTTATAAATTTCTATCTTTTCATTGTTATCTTATCTTCTCTCATATGATTCCATTCTATTGATTAGACATTCTGTTAGTATGAAATAGAATATTCAGGTATCCTATCCTATCCTATCCTATCCTATCCTATCCTAATTTATTCTATCCCATGTTATGTTATCCTGTTCTGCCCTATGCTATCCTCTGCTATCCTATCCTATCCTATCCTCTCCTCTCCTATCCTATCTTTTTCCTGTCCTATCCTACCCTATCGCATGATTTCCTGTCCTATCCTATGTTATCCTGTCCCATTTTATGCTATACTGTCCTATCTTACGCGGCCCTATACTATGCTACCCTGTATTAACCTATGATATCCTATCCCATGTTGTCCTATCCTGTCTTATGCTATCATATCCTATCCCATGCTATCCTGTCCTATACTATTCCGTCATATAATAATCATATGCCATCCTTTGCTATCTTATGCCACCCTGCCCTGTCTTATGCTGTCCTGCCCTATACTACGCTATCTCGTTCTGTCTTATGCTATCCTGTCCTATCCGGTGCTATCTTGTTCTATCTTATGTTATCCTGCGCTATCATCAACTTGTTCCATCCTATCCTATTCCATCTCAGATCTTACCGTCCATTTCTTCTCTTACATCATTTTTCATTTCATTATTTCTTATTCGTGATGACGATAATTAGTCACGCTTTCATTTAAAACAACGGGCGCCACTAGAAAGAAGTGATCCCGCCTTCCCAATGTTTCAAGTACTCACCAAGATGTCACTTAGGGCTTTCTACCATTGCACAGTTGCCTCTGCCTGTCGGTGTGAGCGAGAACAAAGCGCAGAAACAGATGAACCGTGAGCAGATGGTTTGTGTTTATTTTTCTCTCTGTCTCTCTGTTGTTGTTTTCAATGGAGGTTTCATTCCCAAGGTAACAAGGATAAAAACACAGGGACGTGTGGAGAAAATTGTTGAAAGGAAGAGAGAGAGAGAGAGAGAGGCAGAGGAATAGACTTGGCTAGATTGGCAAGAAGTGCAAACAAACATTAGTAAGACGTTAAAGATTTATACAAAATAATACCACAGAACAAAGATGGACAATCTGGCAAATAAAAGAGTGAAAATATAGCCGACATTTTAACCCAGAGAAAGACACAGCCTTCAGTGAGAGACTTTTCATGTTTGATTCTCAGCCCTATGGAGGCCTTACAGTCCTTGTTTTCTATTGTCTAATTCTACAAAGCACCAATTAATTTGTGGATAGATAGACAGATAGATAGATAGATAGATAGATAGATAGATAGATAGATAGATAGATAGATAGATAAGATAGATAGATAGATAGAT
>JBCAUA010060445.1:0-25313 GCA_038406235.1 Peronia verruculata
GAGTGAAATGAAATTGAGTACTGGCAGAGGGAGGAAGAAGAGGACCCCCCCCCCCCCCCCTTCCAACGTTCAGTGTTCGAAATTATAATACATGTATTATATTCTTTTCGTCTCTGTGTTTCAAATCTACAACAAAACCTATAAAAGGCCAATAAACTAAAAAACTGCTGAATGTATTCATCTGAAATTTGGCACATAAAACACTTTGATAAAGATCTATGTTTCTCCTTATATAAACCCGAAAAAAAAAAAAGCCTTTTATGTTTGATGTTAAACTCAAGAGGCAATAACAATTGAAAAGTAAACTGTACTTTTGAGAGAATGACACATTTTGTTATTGTTATTCCGTTTCGGCTCACAGAGCATTCAAAACAAGGCTGTCCTCGAGCAACGTGCTGTTTTATCATTCAAAATACTAACTTCCAGGTGCCCACGCTTGCCATACACTTTGAGTGGCCGGGCAGTGTGGGCTGTCCTATTTAAAACATCTCCCATGCAGGCCGTGGGTTTTCTGTTCGTCTTTTTAAATATATATATAAATGGCTTATAGAGGTCTTCAAAAGAAACTACGGGAGCGCTTTCGCCTGTAGAGAAATCTAGAGCAGAAACTTCATAATTATAACAGATCTTTAAATTATTTTATGCTGTTAGTCATGAATTCACATTTGAGTATTTGGGCTTAAACACAATTATCCCAAAAGTATCTCTTGGGCCACCCATTTGATTCACCCAGTGGTTTGTCTAGTTCAAATTGCCCCTAGGCATATAGCCAATAAAACAGATGCTAAATTATACTCCCCTTTACGACTTTAAAAATAATATCTTTTATTTCAAAATGTCACAACATCAGTTGTATTCTTTTAAGAAATATGCATGTTAAAATTCTGACTTTTACTACTTCCCAAGGTAAAATACACTTACTCCAGATTTCTACCTTTAATTCTTCCTAGACTCTTCAGGACAAATATCCCAGTTGTCATTCACCTAACTGTAGAGGTTTAAACAGCAAGCTCACTACCCCAGTGTCAGACTTTTCATGACAAATAAATATCACAGTTGTCACTCACCTAGCTGTAGAGGTTTAAACAGCAAGCTCACTGCTCCAGTGTGAACTTTTCATGACAAATAAATATCCCAGTTGTCACTCACCTAACTGTTAAGGTTTAAACAGCAAGCTCACTACCCCACTGTCAGCCATGTCAAACTATTTAATCATACGCTCCATGTGTGTGTGTGAGTTTGAATGGTCTTCTCACCTCAGCCGAAATGGTTGGTGTAAGGGTTATATAGAGAGTATTGTATAGAACTGGCTACTATCTTGGTTTGTGACCCTGTATTTTGTTAAGAAACAAACATAGAAAGAGGGAAGTAAAAGATTAGATGGCAAAAAAAAAAAACATTCAGGAAGGGATTAAAAGAATGTTCGTGGAGTCTCAGGTCCTATCTGGTGCACGAAAAGAAAACTGGTGCACAAACTCGTTAGGATTCACCCTATCGACTCTAGACTCACTGTAGCCTCGCAACTCACTGTTAAAAACGATACAACATAAGAGATGTGGACAAGGTACACACTGTTATACAGGTAAAAAAGATCAGTGGATCAAAACAGTCAGGCTGTGAGATCCTGATATTCAATAATGCCTCAGAATTATATTACATATTATCATATGAGATGAGGCAAGATGAAATCAGGCGCTCGTGAAACTGAGACGACCAGAGAAATCACGTTTTTTTTCACCAGTCAATGAATTTTTAACGCATTTTTCTTCTGCAGAGAACCCTTCTTTATCATCTAAAAGTAAAAATTCATTTCAGGGTCAAATTTGCTGGAAACAGATTGCGCAAAAGCCCACAAATTGTAATTAGTGGCATGTCCTAAAAAGGATTAATAGGGATTTACAAAAAAGATCCATAATTTTCTCGCTAAATTCAGCTACAGCAACAGGTCATCCCCACCGTCTTTAATTGCCAACATCTCAACTTCTACTTAAGGCAGAGCAAACATTTTTGCACAGACGGAAGAGGAAATGAATAATCTTCACAGTGATACCAATAACTCCATTCGCCCAAAATTTGAGGAGAGCTTGATTCATCGTGTCGTGTCTCCTATTCTGTTGAAAGCTGTTCCACCTCACACAGGGTTAAGAGCTAAGAAAGGATTAAGAAAGAGTCTGGCGTGAGACAAGGGACGGGAAACAGAAGAGAAACACATACATGTAGATAATGAGGTTGATGTACAGCTATCAGGGGTTCTCAGTGTTCAGCTATTTCCCTGATTTACATCTTCACTCACACATGGCGATCTATCCATACACATGTACTCATTAACCTCTTCTCCTATTGTGGGAGAGGAGGGCACACAAAGTCAATTATGTGCACATACATCAGTTTCTATCTCAAGTTCCCAATTTCTTAAAGACTTTAAAGGTAACATCTCTAAAAACGAAAAATGCCCTTGAATGCAAAATCAAACAACAATTTTGAGATAAGCAGTGCAAGCTTCAGCCATAGTCGCAGTATTCAATCCTTCTCTGAACAAATCAAAATGTTCAATTTAATTTTAATTCCAACATAAACTTGCATTCCTCCTCAGCCATTTATTTATGTTCTCGTTAGATACGTATTGTCTTACTGCCTCTGTTTCCTCCCATCACGCTCTCTTTTTTACTGCCTTCTTTCACTTGAACACACTGCCAGTTTTGACATTTGTTCTGTCCTACTTTCTCCCCCCCCCCCAACCCACCCCGCTCCTTTCTGTCTCCTCTTCTTTTCCAAGATCTGAAATAGTGTTAGACATCTGAAAAATAACCGATAAATAATTAAGGAAGCGCTTCCATTACTAAAAAGTATAACTCTGGTATCGATTTCGGTAATGGAGGATCAAATTTCATATTTCATGGAAGCAAGAACGTCTTATAGAGACATCGCACAGTCTATAACTATTGCAGGCAAATCGTAATGATAAATTGAGACCTTATTAATTGGTTCAAAACAGAACAACTACTGTCGAAATCATGTTTTGTTTTTTCTTGATGTAGAGTAATATACAGATAAAGTAAGAGTTTCTGCTGCTTCCGGCTTGGCCCCATCCGCTCTGAAAAGTGGCGAAGTTTATCCTGACTTTATTTTTCTCCGCACCAAAGAAGTCTAGGAACAATTGCTGGTCTACGTCAGTTGTGATATGGGTCACAGCTCAAGGCAGTTTGAATTATTTGGAGAAGGCGGAAGTAAAGTTTAGTAAAGCAACTTTAATAATCTTACGTCACCGGAGAGCAATCGGCTGATGAAATTGTTGTGATTCGATCTCCGTTCGAGCTGTCACGTAGTAGGTGTTGACCACATCTTTTCTTCAAATCGTGAGTAGTCGCTTGATTATTGTAGAATAGAACTGAACAATAGATCTGGTCCGACTAAATAAACAGGTGGAAATTGCCGTCTATTTTTAGCAGAGGGTGCAAACATTCCAAACTGTTCACTGCCATTGACATCAAAATAAAAATAATATGCACGGGACCGGTGACAATTGATGTCGGATCTCATGGTGGTAACATACATACGTGAGGGTTCTTTTATAGTATACACTACAAACATTCGGCCGGGGATTTCTAGGTATGAACTTGGTCGAATATGGACCATTATGCTCAATATGGGCCATTACTGTTCAGTTTAGCATGGTAAATAATGACTGAAAAAAAAAAAAAGGTAACTCTCTATGCATTTTATTTACATAAACAAACAACAAAATCACGCACACATACAAAACACACACAAAGAACAAAATAAAACAAAACAAAGACAAATAAAATGAAATAAAAAATAACAACAAACAAACAAACAAACGAACAAACAAACAAAAGAAACAACAACAACAACAATAGCAACGAACAACAACAACAACAACAACAACAGCAGCAGCACCACGAACAACAAACTATTCTCCACTAGTTTCAGCTCCCACTTGGCCAATTCATAACAAATTCATACAGAGTATCCGTAAGAGAATGAAATGGCTTTTGAATGAAATCTACTCAATTAACCATTAAAGCTGGATTTTAATTTTATTCCGAGGCGGGTGGAATAGATAAAACTGTAACGCTCTCTTTCTCTTCTTTTGTCCATATTGATATCGTATTGTATTTTCTGTAAATAATTTAGATCTGCATGTTCAAGTTACTATAGTATTACATTTGTCAACTAACTGCCCAGTGAGGTAGCCAGTGGACTCTCACTGGATATCGGATCTTCTCAACTGAGATATTTATAATTGAGAAAGTTACTGCAGCAGTCTTCTTGTACCATTACTGATTTACTTAGAATACTGACTTACTCGATCTTGCTGTATGGTTCAGGGACTTGGGCTCTAAAAAAAATCCTGGAGAGAAAAATACAGGCCTTTGAAATGTGGACATTCAGACGTATTGGAGAGACTACCTGGACAAAAAGAAAGACCAACAAGGATGTTTGTACCATGCTAAAAGTCAAAACTACACTACAGACTACACTGCGGCGGCGCGGTCTGAAATGGCCCAGCCAATTTCTCTTCTTGGGGGTCAAGGGATGGTACTTTACTATAATTCAGAAAAGGAAACTACAATATTTTGGTCACATCAAACGACACAACACCATCTGTAAGGATACGCTGGAAAAGAGGTTCGAGAGCAAACGAACGAGAGGAAGACAGCGAAAATTGTGGACGAATGACATCAAGGGCTGGACAAATTTGTCTTTGAAGGAATGCACTAGAAGGGTGGAGGACAGAGAGAGATGGCGAGTCATTTCACGTCAACCTCGAAAGTGATGACACAGAAACGAAGAGAATTCTAAGCTCCACTAATATGGAGTCATTACTGTATTGAAAATTCACACTGCGGTGTTCTTCTACAAGGGAGACAGAGATGTGGAATGCCGTTTTAACGTGACAGCTTACAATTTTAAACAGATGGAGTCTTCATCAGCATCACGTGAGAAGTGAGAGATTCGGGACAACTTAGTTCATATAGACACTGGAGCAACAAGTACAGGGAACATTTTGTTTAAAGTTTTTCAAAAACGGAAATAAACGTATGTTCCGAGCCTTGCTCATGGAAGTCATTCTCGCACAATTTGAGCTCTGACATTTTACTTTTTGACCTACATAATTTAGAAAAAAAAAGTTGTTCCCCAGGACATGTGGACTTAGTATTGGTGAGTGTTTGTAAACGACCAAACTGTAGCACAGCTAGTGATATGTCACCAAATGACGGCTGAGATAGCCCTGTAAAAACAGGACTAAAAGGAATGAAATACCCTACAGTACTCTTGATATGCGAAAGCTGCTTAGGCAAAAGTATGCTTGAAGTTACGTGAACAAGTTTCAAGTGTATGTCATTCTTGGCGCATGGCAATTAAACACCTTTGAACAAATAAATACTACTCAATCAAATCTATGTCTTATTAGTACAAGCCTTGGAATCACCAGGGAGACTTCCCAGTCATCTTTGCATTTCGAAGAAGGCTTATAGAACGTGCATAAAATGACCTGAAACTACGTGTGTCAGATAGAAATAATGGGATAACTTGAAGCCTAAAGTCATGACGTACTGAGGAACATGCCGAAGTGAGTCGTCCTGGGATGCTCAGTGATCATGGAGTAAGAGACATGCACGAATGAGCAGCTGACCTTTTCATTCCATCGATTAGCTGGTGTCTTCTCTCTCTCTCTCTCTCACTCTCCTCCCTCTCTCTCTCTCTTTCACTCTGCCCTGGAAACTGAACAATTGGCTTAAGCGATGCATGAGGAATAATAAACCCTAATGGTTGTGACTTTCATGGTGCTGGAGTAGTTGCCTCCCAGCTCATTATCTGCAGTATGACTAGTATTTTCATGCTTTGCCAGTGGTCTTGGCACATTCACTTGTGGGATACACAATGTACGTACAATTGATTCCAGTAAATCATTCCCCTTTTATCATCTCTCTCTCTCTCTTTCTTTGTCTCTTCCTCGACCTCTTCTGACCGCAAGCGTGTTTTCGCCTGTGGATAAGAAAGTTCGATGATATTTGGAGACATCTAAGTTGTGTGAAGATTTTACAAGGTTACGCTTGCATTTCGCGTTCTCTCCTTCCGGGTCTCTCTCCCTCTCTTTCTTTGGCCCTCTTGTGAACATTGATTGATTGATTGTGTTGGGCTTTAAGGGCATATCAGCACGATTATCGCTATATTGTGCCCATCACGGTGAATACACGCAAAAAAGGCTGATCAAAGTATATATACATAAATATACTACTGAACAGACGACGCCTTTACGAGTTATATAATATAGGAATATCAAAATCTATTTTATAAAATTGCAAAAAAAAAAAAAAAAAGCCACAGTAGGCTTGTGCACTCGAAAACTGCTGAATGGATCCATTTGAAATTTGGCACACAACATTGTTGCATAGGGGTCTATGTACATAAACCCATCAAAAACCTTTTATCTTTGGCGTTATTCTAAAAATGCAATAATAATTGCATAATAAACTCGCGAGGCTGCTTGATCCAAATTGTAAGTTCGATAGTATGACGGGTTAAAAAACGCGTCTTCTTTGAGTAACATTCACTTCAAACAACTACGATAATATCAACATCGAGGTACGCACGCTTTTCTATACACCTTAAGGCGCAGGGCTTAAATAATCTCCCACGGAGGCAGTGGGTTCTCTTCTAGTATGCTTATATAAATTTGAATAATCAAAGACCGTACAGTAAAACCAATCAAAGACGGACACAATGAACATAATACTGTAAAGATTTGTGAATTCAAACGTGTGTTCGATGAAAATAAACAAAATTCGATGATGTTATTGTTTTGGAGACATGTTACATTACATGAGGACCTTGTAGACTGATCTGTATTTTTATTTCTCTCTTCTCTTTCTGTCTCTTTCTCTCTTTGTGTGTTTCCATCAATCTCTTTATTTTCTTCCCTGTTTTTCTGTTTCTCGGTCTCTCTCTCTCTCTCCTTGTGTCTCTTCATCTGACTTTATCTTTCTCTCTATCCCTCCAGGCACTGTTTTCGCTCAGTTCCCTATTTCTGTCCTCCATCTCCTTCCCAGAATACCTATGTCCCTGTAACACGTAGGCAGGCTACACCTGTACTACGGTGAGCGTGTGGGTAGTCACTCAGTCAGCTACAGGAAATATACTATTAGCAAGCGATGGCAAGAATCCAGTATGTTTACGATAAATGAAGACTCAGATTATCTGCGACAGTGCTATCTTCACAGTCCCCATGCTGCGTTGTGAGAATACGTTGTTCTCAAGCCGCCAACGGCACGCGCCTAATTTTCCCCGTGTATTTCTGAAATCCTTGTTCTTGTAAGAACCGGTGACAAAATTTCACATTCAATCAATCTTATTCGACCAATGATTTATTACTAAATGAAATATTCCGACAAAAAAAGTTTGCAATACAATCGTCCCTCGCTATATCGTGCTTCATCTTTTGTGGCTTCACTGTATCGCTTTTTTTTTTTTTTTGATATGTATATCTGTATTGCGTACTAGCTGGGTACCCCACGGCCCCCTTTGGAGGTTTTTAAAAAAATATTTATTAGTCCTGTGACATTAAATTTTTTGGCCAGCATGCGCACCTCGATGCTGATATTTTGGTTTATTTAACTGAATATTACTCAAAGAAAACGTGTTTTGAACGCGTCATGTGTCCCGCACGGAAGTGATGGCGGACAAAATGAATGGTTTCGGCATTAAAGAAATTAATTAAAACAACTCTGTAAATTCAATCAAAATATAGAGTACCCTGTGACACAATTGGGTATCAGTTGCTCACGTGTGTAATTTTATTTGAATTTTAAATGCCTGCCTATTCCGACTTTATTAGACCATAAGATAGGTGCCACGACCCCTGATCGCTCTTATTATATATATTTCCCGCTATATCCTGGGGTGGGCTATTGTAAATCAAATATTTAAATCTCCATTATAAGAATTTATAAGAGTGTGGGGAAGGATAATGCAGTAGAGGGAGAGTTGATCACGGTATGGGGGAGTTTATAAAGGCTTTACTGCATGTGTTCAACAAAACACATATAGTATTCCTACTTCGCGGATTTTCCCTTACCGCCGTCAAAGCTGGAACCTAATACCAGCGACAAACGAGGAAGTTCTGTATATGCATTTAAGAACTAACTTACAACATAGAAGAACATTCATTTATTTATTTTTTTTTTCAACAGCGATGCCCTTATCAAACTGCAGCAATCTCTCTCCCCCACGCCCTAATCTAATGCTATTCGTGAACAGTCCAGATCTAATCTTTGTGCTTGTAACGTGTATAAACATTTGTTACACATTTCTCACGCTAAGACACCTATGAAAAGAATTTTTTTTTTAGTACAGATACGGTTCATTTTTATCTTTGTTTTTTTTTTTTATCTTAAATTTAGATCTTCCCTTTGTTCCCTGTGGCATGTATGAACATTTGTTACACTTTTCTCACGCCGAGACACTCGTGAAAAGAACTTTTTTTTTATTTTTTTAGTACAGACATAGCTCATTTTTATCTTTGTTCTTTATCTGAAATTTAGATCTCGCCTCTGTGCTTGTAGCGTGCATGAACATTTGTTACACAGTTCTCAGGCTAAGACATCTATGAACGATTTTTTTTTTAGTACAAACGAAGTTCAATTGTATCTTTGTTTTTATCTTAAATTTATATCTAATCTTGGTGCTTATAGCGTGTATGAACTTTTGTTACACATTTCTCATGCCAAGACACCTGTGAGAAGAACTCTTTCTTTTTCTTTTCTTTCTTTTTTTTTTTTAATGCAGATATAGTTCATTTTTATCTTTGTTTTATATAAAATTTAGACCTAACCTTATTGCTCTTAGCGTATATGAATATTTGCTACACGTTTCACGTTTCTCAAGCCAAGACACCGGTAAAAAGAACTTTTTTTTTAAACTACAGATAGAGTTCATTTTCTACTTTGTTTTATCTTAAATCTACATCTAACCTTTGTGCTTGTAGCGTGTATGAACATTTGTTACACATTTCTCACGGCACGCCAAGATACCTTTGAAAAGAACTATCTTTTTCTTAATACAGATGTAGTTCATTTTTACCTTTGTTTTTATCTTAAATTCAAATCTAACCTCTCAGGCTTGTAGGGTGTATGGACATTAATTTTTCTACCATTTTCTCAGGCTAAAAAAAAAACAACAAAAAAACTGAAAAGACTTAAAAAAACAACAAAAACAAAACAGATATAGTTCACTTTTATCTATGTTTTATCTTAAACCATCTTAATAAGCCTCAGGGAAACAGAATTTTAAACATTACATTGAGGACGGTAATTTATATGTTAAGTTCACTATTAAAACAGAAAGATGCGTTAACAGTGAAGAGAAGCCTTGAGAAATTCAATCTCTGTCGGTCGGTTTCGTTCTGTTTCGCCTTTTAACCATCTGCGAACGACTATCTCAGTTCATTTACTGTCATGGAAATCACACATACTATTTAACTCATTCTCTAACGAATTTTAATCCATTTGAAACAATGAGCTAGGCAGGGTTAAAATATCTGGCATTCCTCATCGAATCCAATATCTTTGTATAGCTTCACGTATGTCATGTTCTTTGCCTGCTTTACTTCCTATGAGTGATAAGTTATCAAATCATGAACCAGAGACGGGTGTTGGATGGGCTACCCAGACTTTGCTTTACTCAGACTTTGTTCTACCCAGACTTTACTCTGCCCACTCGTAACGTTTGCTCAGTCACGAAATAGCGACTGGTTCTTGTCTAGCAAAGACCGCAAATTTGACTGGAAACTGACTACCCTATGCTGACATCCAGTGGATCGATAGCCTGCAGTTTTTGGGAGTAAGTTGTCCTCTTTTTGCCGGAATCCCAATTATCTCGTTCTGTTGTCTTCTTTGTGTGTGCCTGTAGCTGTGGACGTGAGTCTGTATATACTGTAACCAAAACCAAACCAAACCAAACCAAACCAAACCAAACCAAACCAAAACAAAACAAAAAACAGATGTCAATCAATACTGCTGGCGTTCCAATGTTTTTATGACCATCCTCGTTTTATTCTGGTCCAATAAATGAGAGTTAAGATACAGTACTAGACGAATTCCTTGTTGATGCAAGAGTTGATAATATCAAAAAGTTCAGGGACTCTCTGTTTATTATTGGAATCATGCACACCTATCCATCTATGTAATCCCATAGATTGGCTGTATTAGTCTTTTCCCGATATTACACTTATTTAAATTAGTAGACTCAATGACTCAGTTGCGACTATGCTCGCCTGGAGTAATCTATGATGATGTTGCCTTGTATCAAACTACATCTTATGAATGCCATTCACAGTTAAAGACAGACAGAACGTTACGTCAGAATGATGGGCATGAAAAGTGTAAGACACTGCCAAGTTTGTGCCTCAGGATGGCAAAAAATATGATCAGGAAGTTGCATCGTCGACGCATCGGTATGAAAATTCTGAGCCTGCTGAAGGTTGAAGGGAAACGCGAAGGACCAGGACTTCTAGGACATGATCAAGGAGCTTATACTATTTATACTGGAGTGCAGACTCATGACGTCGCCTTAAAAAACTCCTGTCTCTCGAGTGCCAACACTGGACGCCATGGCATTAGAGGTATTGCTGTTTTGCTGTACTTGGTGGCCTTTACAAACGCACGAAGTTAGTTACTATTCTGATCTAGTAAATCTTTTCTAGCAATCAGTTTTTTTACGTCGAGAGCTACAGCAAGGAGAGAATACAACAGACTTGCGGTAATGAGATAATGACAGTGTGAATTTCGTTCATGAACACGTGGTAACAAAAACAACGGCGTTAACTAGGTTATGGTTATGGTTTTTATAAGCTTTTCAACCTCCTGTAGTGGTGGTTATCTCAGCTGTCCACAACCGTGGTAAAAAAATAACATAACACTATTGTGTTATGTGATCGTTGAACGATTTAGGTAACATCTAGGTTGAAGAGGCTCTAAATGTTTCACAGTTAAATTTGTCATCCATCCCGTCATTAATTAATTAATTAATTAATTTTGAGCTAAACATACTTCTTTCCAAAGCCCAGTCGACTCCCATAGGTCAACCACGCGCGCCTTGTTCAATGAGCCATTTTTTTTTTGTTTGTTTGTTTTTTTTTTGGTTTGTTTTGGACAGCTAGTTACTTCCCTTTGCCAAGTACAAGAGGTATAAGACAAGCATTGTAAAGAAGGGAAAAATCACTTTTTCTGATGTAATTTGAAACAGTTGATGGAAAAAATTATCAAAAAATGCTTCGGGCGATCGCCAGAAAGGTTTGCCTCGGTTCATCCAGCGCTATTGTGATTCTGATGCCGATTTTGGGCAACGAAGTCGTGGCCACTGCGTCGGGGACGTTCTGTGTCTCGGCGGCAATCGGGACGAAATTTCACAAATAAAATCTGAACACATCTCCACTATATTATTGAGACCAGTAATGATACAAAGCTGAATATAGGTGAAATTGTTTTCATGAAGGAGCAACGCAGTTGTCAGGGCATTACTAGTGATCTGATGTTAGTGAGACAAAATCTTTTATCATTTATGGGTTTTTAATTTATCTTGCACTTACTTGTAGCAGACTAAAACGATTTGGATTTTCCAAAAGCACAATGAATTTTAACCTAATACATGTTTGCGTGCGCCTTTGTGTGTGTGGGGGGGGGGAGGTGAGGTGAGGAGAAGAGAGGTCTATGTGCACCTGAAGAAGTGCACGGATGTCTGAGCATCCAGCAAACCATGCTTTAAACTGCATTGTTGACGCTGAGAAAAAATGGGTATAATCCATTTTTTATTTTTTTTTTATGTCATGAATGACAATATGCCAGAAATGACAAGGTCAACATTCAAAATTTTAATAACAAAGCGAAGCAGAATAAAACAGGAAGTAAACAGAGCACAATAAGCATACTCTGTGCCAGGCCAGATTTTGTAGCAAACATTTTTCTTTGGAAAACTATCTGCCCGCTTAATGTTCACTAGGCATGTGCAGCCAGCTTCTGACGGTGACAGGTTGATCAGGGTGTTTTGTCTTAACCATTTTGCCAACTTGATTCTTCTGAGGTAGATTGGGGAGGGGGAGGGGATAAAAGAAGGAGGAAATTGGGGAGGAGAGGATGGGGGATGAGAAACTGAAAAAAGACCGAAGCGGTTTTAAAATGGCAGGGCCTGTACGTTATCGATCTGTCCCAAAGAGTTAATAGTACAATCAGATCTTCAGTCAGAAATGGTGATCATAGATGTCCCCCACCCCTCCCCCGCCCCCTCTCCACTCTTATCCCCCTAATAACATGAAGACATTCCAGAAAGGCCTTCGCACCATCAAAGGAACACAACCACTGGATCAACGTCCATTTGTGCTTCTGACATCTTTGCTAGTTGAGTTCAGTATTTGGTGCTCACTTGAACAGAAATTTATCAACATCTAAAGAAACAATCACAGTGCTATCCCAACTTCCAGAATAGAATCTCTGGCAGACCTATCTTCCAGCGCAGAGACTGTGAACCAGACCTAGCCTAGGAAAGCACTTGGACAGTTGGGATTATAGCGGAATCTACAAATACGGATGCGAGGTCACCCTGGAAAACCTGATCATTTTCTTCCTGTCCATTTGATGGAAACAAGGAGAATGCTCCAAGACTTCAAAAACGGCATATTCAAGAGAAAGGGACAAGATCGACATGGAGATGTGTGGAGGGCAAAATCTGGAGATTCATGTTATGTGCTGATCTCACCAAGATCTCCAATATCGATAATCAGAACAGCCTGTGGAAGATCCTTCACAAATTTAGATGTTAAGCAAGCTCACCTAGCTGACTGTCTCACTTTAGCATGTCATGCAAGAAAAAGGAGGGTGCAAGAAAAGAGGAAACCCCTGACCTATTCTCAGTGAGATTAAATGAAGTAATTGAGGGAAGCCTTTAGCTCCAAGCCTTTTCCGTTGTATTTGCTGCAATGCTGATTCATGCCTTTCGACATTGTAGGTACATGTATATATATATTCATTTCGGTCAGATAGCAAACTCTTCATTCCCCCCGACTACTGCAGATCAAGACTGAAGTTTTTCAGATACTCCCAAGAGAGCTCCTCTTTGTAGTGGCCGCACATCTGTAAAGACATCCAGTGCATTACAGATTTCCTTCAATGGACACGTCAATGCTTTGGACCTGTGGTCGGCCTTGATAAGACCATGTTCCATCCAGTCTTCATTGCCAGAAGTTGCCAGCACTCTACTACCACCTGTAGTCATCAACAATACAGAGATCAAATTATGGATGTCACTGTACAGATGAATAAATTACTTGCAGTTATCACTATGACTGATTGAGCAAATTCACACATATTTCTAACACACAGATTGACACAAGTATAACTTCAGTCATTTTCTTAGTTCTGTTCGAACACTCCAGGCAATCAATTTTTTATGCAATAGATTGGCTTAAAAAAGGGGGAGGGGGTCTGAAATGCAAGGTAGTCAAAGTGACTGCTGCCAAAATAGTGTCTTGATAGTCTGCAGGGCTATTCTGAAGTTTCCACCAGTTAGTGTGCAAACAAAGAGCAGCGGACCAATGACAAAATAAATACTCTATGTTTGTGCAATCAACCACGGTTTTGAGTGAGTTATGTTCACTCCGTTGAAAGATTCACCGCCGCTCAACGAACGATGTAGAATATTTGTTCTTGTAACTTGTTTATGTAATCTCAAGTTATGCTGTTATGTAAGAAAAGCTTTATAGGGAGGGAAAAAGAAAAGAGAAGAAAAGGCTCGAGATTATTGTTGGAAAATGGCTACATAAAATAATTCTCGGAAAGAAAAGTTTTGTTTTGTTTCGGTGCTTTGTATGTGACATCAAAACCAGAACTTTCCTACACGGTCACTGAACTCAAAAGACTGACGCGGAAGTAAACAAGCGCAGCGCAATGGATCTTTGAACTGCCTTGAATTATGTTCGCGCCTTGAACGACACATTTTCTTTCTTTGCATCAATGTTTCATCCAAAATTAAATTGCCGCTGGCTTTCTTGGCCAATAGAGTGAATCTCTTATACATTGCTTCACAGACTCAACACACCATTGCAGCACACGGCAGTGGTTACGCTCTATATACGTCACTCAACCTCCTGATAGAGGTTATCGCGACTGTTAAAAAAAAAAAAAAAATCCTGTTTTAAGTAATAAAAATCTTGTCTCAAAAACTCCTATATTTATTTTTGAAAAAAAAAAAAAAAACGGAAACAAAAAACTAATAATGTCTTTAAAAATCAGAAAGGTGTTAAAGGTCCTCCAACACGAGTGTCTGGGGGTGTCGCTGTGTTGTTTTGGTCTCCCTTCCTATTTTTGCTTGGTATGGAAAGGTCCCTATCGTCCTTATCTCCTACTCTACTTTTCCCTACTCTATCTACACAGGGATGAGCCCTTCGGCCTTTATTTCATATTTCCCGGGTATGCTTATTTCACGACATTCAATTAACAACATTTATTTGGACAAAGTTTATTACATTGACATTATGTACATATTGGGGAATCCCTAGGTGTATAAGGGTTCAGTCTACCACTTCGTGTTTCTCCGTCGGCAGTGAGACTTTTTTTTTTTTTTTTAATAGTCAGTGGACCCAATCCAAAAATAATAATAAATAAATAAATGAATAAATAAACAAACAGGCAAACAAAAACATTTAAAGATATTACTGAGATTTCTCTGCCATTATATTTCCCCTGAGTGAGCAGCACTCTACCCCAAGTTATGGGATAACACGGAGGTTGGTGAATGTCCCCAAAAGAGGCGGAAACAAAAAGATTGCTCGTCTAATTACTCTAGTTTAGACTGTATGACACAAAAACTGATACTAAAAACTGGCGTGTTAGCTCAGTGATTTGTGCTGCGGCCTTTGGAGGCAGAGGTTGGTGGTTCGAATCGCAACGGTTGCATGTTGCATCCTTAGAAAAGGTACTAACACACAATTTTCCTCAGCCCATCCATCTATAAAACGGGTACCTGATGTATATCGGGGGAAGTACAGCGGCGCTGCAGTGCGGCGACGCGGTCTGAAATGGCCAAGCCAATCTCTGGGGGTCAAGTGATGGTACTTTTACTTTTTAGTTTTTTACTATTGTTTAAGAAGCTAAAATAATAATAATAATAGTGATAAACTAAAAATCCTACAATACAAAAACGTTAGCACCACCAGAACAACAACAAAGCTGTTGCTGCAGTCGTATCGACCAAAAAAAAACAAAACATAGATCCAGTTTAAAATCTAATGTAGTGTAGTTAGCTTATATAGCGATGCTGATTACAATTTAGGCATAGAACCCTGAAGAGTTAAACTTTAAAGGTTTTAATGAACTTTTGAATTAGGACTACGATAAAGTCTATTCGATGGGGGGAAAAAAATAGGTCTTGGTAAGAACTCTGTTATTCCACCATTCAATGACTGACAATGGATTACTGGTAATGAAAGAGAAGGTACGATGAGATAACTATGTCACACGTTCGGCAATTATAGGGTTAGGCAGACGAGTACGGCTACGCCTTCTTATACACGACGCACTTATAAGTCGCTCCCAAATACTGTCGCTCCAAAGTCAACCGTAAGAACTAGAAGAGGCCCGCAACCTCACCGACGTGAGTTGTTTTTCATCTTGAAGCAGACAGAGCCACTGCCCCCCCCCCCCGACCTTTCTCATGGTTTCTATAAGCTTTTCAACCTCCTGTAGTGGTGGTTATTTCAGCTGTCCATAACCGTGGTCAAAAAACAACATAACACTACTGTGTTATGTGATTATGTATGAGACTACATACAACTGATCCCGCGCGTTTGTATGTTTTTCTATGTCAATGACAGTGAACGGTTTTCAGTGTTTGTACCCCCCTCTCCTAAAATAAGACGGGGATTTCCAGCCGTTCGCTTGACCGGAATAAATCTATTAAGGCCATACATGAACACTCTGAATCGAATACTACATTGCGTTTAAAGTTTGTTTCCAATGATGAATTAACCCTAGAAATGTCAGGAGGCCGATGTGCTCAAAGACAAAGCTCTTTTATACATGGCCAATATAAACTAATTTTCAAATAACGTAAGGTAGAAAGAAAGCCCTCGTCTCATTTTGTAAGTCTTGGAGTAAAACGTCATTTTCGTAAGCATGAATCATAATCTGTGCAGAGAATGTAGCACTCCGGCAGTTTTTGTTTGTTTTGGTTTGGTTTGGTTTGGTTTTTTAATCCTGACAGTTTACTGGTTAAGAGCAAAGATAAAAAAAAAAAAAAAAAGCTTGCACCGTTTGAAATAAAACATGTTATATGATGGAATGAAATTGTTTTTCCTGGTTTTCTCAAAGCCGTAAAAAATGACTCTGCAAATCATCTTATTAGCGTGGCCATATATCAATTTGTCGGTACGCGTGGGAACATAGGTGGACTACCTTAATTACGTTCAAAATATAATTAGCCTTAGTTTTAACACGGAATTGTAACAGTGATAATAATCACCATCCGCCATGTATGCACAGGATGCGAATGCTATGCTTTAGAACTAAGTTACTGTTACTGTTACTGGTCCCGTAACCCGTCAGGGTCGTAGGAGCGCTTCATGGCGGATGAACGCTGGATCAGCTGGTTCCACTTGGTGCGGTTGCGGGCGAGTGCTTGTGTGACCGCAAAGCTTTTTCCTGTCCATTCAAGGATGTTGTCGGCCCACTTCTTCCTCTGTCTGCCCTGTCTTCTTTTCCCCTCTACTATTCCCTGCAGGATGGTCTTTGCAAGTCCTTCTGAGCGTGTTACGTGCCCATACCATCTGAGCTTCCTCTTTTTCACTGTGGTCAGTATGTCTTCATAGGGGTGCCCTTGTTGACTGACCTTTCTGCGGACTTCTTTGTTAGTAACATGGTCTTTATATGAGATGCCAAGGAGTCTTCTGAGGCATCTCATTTCTATTGCTTGGACCCTCCTTTGTAGGTCTGCGTTCAGTGTCCATGCTTCATAAGGACTGCACAATGCCTTATTTTCTTCTTAAAGCTATTCTTGTTTGTCTATTTATTTCATTGGTGAGACCAGGGTGACTCTGTTTAAAAGCCTATGTGCTGGCCAGTTTTGCTCACTTACCACTATGATTTTTTTCACAACTTACTCTATGAATGTCGCTTTTGTTTTCTGTCTTCATTGTACTTTTGAGGAAATTTCACATTCCCCATTAAGGTGAATGATATAATTAATAACGATGAAAATTGTTCACTTTGTTGAGCAGGTTTACTGATCTTTGATATAGCTTGAATCTGTTTATGGAATCTATAATGATAAAATCCAAAGGTTAATCTTTCAAGGTGCATTCAATAGATTTGCCTCCTTTACTTAGTTACTGAGAGCAGGGTAAAGTCAGGCAAAATCCAAAAAATTACACTGAAAACTTGGCCACTTGGGACCAGTGAGGCAGTTAGTCTCGGTCCAACGCACAACCCATAAATGGTGAAACCTGATACCAAGCCCAGGCCCATCACTGGAGAAACTAAGTTGTGACTAGCTAGCAGCTGTGTTTCGGGCATAACTCAATTGTTTCAAATGGTCTAATTTGTAAGCTACCTTATTGGCTCAATTGGATCTACATGCTCTTGTGTTTAATATTCTCAGTGTGTACAACAGAACACTGCTTTCAATGTTAAGAATACAGCCACAAATGATTTTTTATGGCTAAACAATTAAGAACAATGCTCAAAAATGTAGAATGCCTGGGGAGACATTTATATTACATGACAATGTTTACAGCTAGTAGATTTTTCCATGAGCTAGTATTCTTATTATTTACCATTTATCTTAAATTGACATAGAACGTCTTACACATTATTAGACATTGATTAAGATATACAGCCAAAGGAAAGATTCCATTTTCAGAGACCCACATTACATAGCAGTCTTTTCCTACACATTCTGTATGTATCTTAATAAGATCCAGTAGTTACCACTCTTTGTGGGGATAATATTCCTTTAATTCAATTTTTTGTTTTGTTTTTGTCATCGTTACATGTAAGAGGTTTAATTTAATTGTTTGTGATTTCTTTCTGCTCTAATCTCATTTCAAGGTTATAAATTACTTTAGCAGCATTGATGTAATGTTTAGAAGTAATTTTGAATAATATTTCTGACTGAAATGCATGTTAACACAAGCTTATGAAATGAATTTTTTTAAGACTTAACAATGACAAAAACGAAACACAATTTTATAATATAATCCTAGAATAACTTGGTGGCACAAAAGACATTTTGATCACCTAATTTGCTTCTTACTAAGTTATGTCATCTGTTTTCTCAACTTAAAGTAGTCTGAAATCATAGTAAAATTACTCTTTCTTGTGTCATTATGTCTAAGACATATGGCAGTAACAATGACTTGAACTATCTTTTCCTTTGGGTGGGGGTTGGGGGGGGACGTCCTGGAGGTGATTTTTTTTATTATTAAAGTTAGGTTATTTTAACCTTTTCCATCGTATTCAGCATGCTCAAATTGGAGGAAAACAATGGGAAAAAATTGACTTTTTCATTTATCTCCTCCGCCAAATTTCAACCAAGTTGAATATATTGTTTAATATAATATCTAAAAATTTACTTATTTTTAATTGTTTGCTTGCAATAAAAAATTTTCTATAAATTTTTGAAAATGCCATATAGCAAAAATTCAAATTTCGCCATTTTTTCAAACTAAAAACCCACTTTTCTCCTTAAAATTTACCAACCGAATTTAATGCGCATTTATGCAGCTTTTGGGGTTTTGTGGTGACAATGATGCATACCAAATTTGGTTTGAATCGGTTCCCAAACATAAAGGAGATAGAAAAAAAACTTTAAAAAAACGAGTTTTGAGAAAAACGCGGTTAAAGTTTTTTTTCATCGAAAAATTGACATGAAGAGATTTGTATTGGGCTTTCAACCTGAGAACAGCTTTTTTTACATACTAGCCCTCTTTTCATGACCTCTGTGTCTCTTGTTGCCAATTTTTAACTCTCTAGGCGTATCTTTATCGAATTTTGCTCCCTACCCCCCATCTTTATAAGAGCCACTTTTGGGTTCTTGAAGGCCTCTATGTGTCTCCCCATATCATTTGTGAGTGCAAACCAAGAGTGTTTTGACCTTTACTATGACATATAGTCAACAACTGAGCTATTAGTAGCGGAAAGAAAGCAAAAATGTGCAATTTATAGGACAGGGAAAATCATTTTAGAACATTTACATTGATAATTTGCATCACCAGCAGTATTTCTCGTGTCATAGTGGTCATCCAGTGTCCATCCCTGGCACTGGAACTCGTGATATTGCTAGAAGAGGTGAGATTTAAGTGCTTTTTGCACCCTTTGACTATATATAATCCAATCGCGATGATCTACAGCCTTATGTAGCAGCCAGGTGGAGCCAAATCCTGATTGACAATACGTTTGGTCTACCAAGAGAAAACAAAAGCACAAAATCACTTCTTTTTTTTTTTTTTTAAAGCAAAATCCACATTTCAGGAACCCCCCCTCCTTTTAAAGTTGATGAATAGTAGGCGGGACACAGCTGCTAGGCTGAATGTCCAAAATTCCAAATTTTGGCCACAAACAATTATCTCTCACCAATAAGCAGGCAGCCACTTGAAGCTGAAATAATCTTACTTTTTTAGGATTGAAAGACTTGAAAACCCTGCCAAACATGCAGTTTTATAATGAAAGAAATAAAGATGAAGAAACACAGGGACAGCCCAGAGTGGAGCAAGGCAAAATGTTTTTCTTCATAGCCCTTAGGTATATCTGGTATAATGAACTGTACAGGCTGTCCTGAGAGCCTCTGGCAAGGAGAGAGAGGTCTGAGGGTGATTATTATTTATTATTCATTTTGGATAGACTGACTTTCCATGCTTCTTCCAGGCAAAGTAATCTCTTATAGACGTGTCAGTCATGGAACTGACGCCAAAACACATAATTCCTCCAGACACAAGTTTATTTCATTAGGATCATATTTTGTTTTCTTTCAAGGCTTAAGAGCTGCTTGCAGTTTTGGATTTTTCATGAAATTTAGTTCTCTGAGTACCATCTCAGTTTTTTCAAATGGGTCTCAGTATCTTTCAAAATATCTTCTCCTAACTACAAAAGAATGCTGCTGCTATAACATAACCAATCACATCTCTTTCTTGCTCTTTTATTTTACAAGAGAACAAAAGTGTGTGCTCTATGGCCACAAAAGTGACATTGTGTATCCACTCATTCGGCATATCACTCTGGTATGTGATACATTCTTTGATGATAATATATTCTCTTATTGCCCCTAAGATTTATTCTGAAATTATCTGTCATCAAGACTATGGTACATTGTATCATTATAAACAGTCTCAAGTAAAAGGGACTAAACTTACAAGAATCAGTCTAGGATCTGTGACTTCCCATATTATACAAGTACAACTGTTTAAAAGATATGCTTGGTATTACATTGACAAAGAGGGATTCTGGAGTCAACAGAGCAGATTTATGTAAAACAGAAAATAGTAGTACAACGTAAAGCTGTATAAAATAATATTACTTTAATGAAATACATGTACAGAAATTTGTCTTGATGAAAGAGAGAAGAACTTTCAGATCATAGTAAACGGGAAATAGAGATGACTGAGCCTATATATATATACAGAGTAGCGGAAAAAAGGTTGGGAAGACAGCTTAACATGATAGTGCAGAAAAAAAAAATGTATGTGTAAAATCTAGGAAGCAAGAACTTGACAGTGTTATTGCACACTATCTTAGGATAATGACTGCTGGATATACAAATGTCAAGCACAGTGCTGGATTATCAAAACTAGTATAGAAAATATTATTTTTCCTTTCAGGAATGGAATTTTGTAAGGTGGGCAAACAAAACCAACAGGATTATGGTAACATTCAATTTATTGCATTCACAGAGGACAATTTATCAATTTATATCATTAGAAAGTGGAACTCTATAGCTATGGTTAAAACAGCTTTTTAACAGATGGTTGAAACTAAAATCTAGTTCTTCCAAATGCTGCCCTCCAAGTGACAGGTAAGCTCGCTCAGTGAGCTGTGACAGGTCATAATTGCCAGGTAGCATTGCCCAGGCTAGGTTAATATGATACAAACCAAAGTCAACGTTTTTAGAGGAATGGAATCACCTATGATGCTCATTTGGTTTGTCATAGAAAATGGGAAAGATTTTAGCAGAACCCCTTGCTATTTTTAGATGTTTGTTGTGTTGCTGGATTTCAGCTGGCAATGTCAACATGAACAACTTAGAAATATTCTTATCTTAAATTACTGATATGTTTCCTCTGATCAGTTTTGTTGTATAAATGTTAGACCAAAAAGTAATCATGATAAAGCCATTGTGTGCAGGTTTGCCCATTTTTCCCACCTTAGAAAGTGATTTAGGAGGGGGACAAGGTAGACATGAAAAGTCCTAGCACTGTATGTGTGACATCTCCAAGAAAACATAATACATGAAGTCCTACATGTGCAATGACACAGCAATATAAAGTATGGAAACACTCCACGCTGCCATAACTGGTCCCTTGAGGACACAGTGATTTTTTAATTGCCCTGACAGAAGATGGTTATACCCAGCCCTATTACTTGACTTTTACCAGGCAAAAGAGGATGTTGAACAAACAGTGCTAATCCACACACTGCCTCTCAAGTGATAGCTCAGGACTGTGCCTACATGTACCATGTTAGTCCTCTGTGGACAAGGGTTCAGTGCTGGATGTGTTTTATCTATTGCAGATTATCTTCAGCAGATTTACAAGAAGGCGCAGTCATTCCACTCAAATATGTCAAGTTGCAAAATGTCATCAGTCTAACGGTGAGTGTCATCTCTAGCTGTAGTTCAGAAGTAGCTCTAGCTCTCGGTCTCACTCTAGCCAACCATACACAGTGCTATAATCCAAAGCCATACACAAACACAATCTCTCATTTTGTCTCTCACCTCTCTCCCTCTCCTCTTCTCTGTCTTTCTCACCTGCTTTTCTTCCTCCACCCCCACCCCCTCCTCCAAATTGTTGCGTTAAAATGGTTCATTTCTGATGATCTTTCGCAAAGGCGCCACTCCACAGGTGTCTGAAAATAAAAGTTTTATATATCTAGGGATCTCAGATTCTTATATCTTTTTAAAACAATATGTAGCAAAATAGTTTATGAATGACTTTGTGCCAGGAACTCTGTTTTGACTTGATATCACAAGTTTTAAAACTTTTTTGTCCTATATCGCGATGTTGACTCAGCGGCAATGGTTCTCTCACATCGCCTCAATTTAGGTATGACCTAGTAACAGATGCAGAGCACAGGCTAGGCCGGCAAATCTATGATCCTTCACATCACTGACACCCCCCCCCCCCCACAACCTCCCCATGCTTGAGTGTATGTTCACTGTTTCGCTGTCCGCTTAATTCCCCAGTTATTTGTCAAGGACAACCAGAATGGCTCGGATGTCACCAAGATTGATCAGCTCTCTCTCTTTGGCTCTCCGACCTCCACCACTAACATGGCCGACTTCAAGCGGGTGAGCCGAATCTTTCTGCCGTCTTACATTTCAGTCCTAGCACTGCACTATGTCGACAACAGTACTCTGCGTTAGAATGTTTTCCAAGATCTTTGCAAAAACCAGTTTGACATCCCTATGTACTGTATACATTTGCTTTGTCTATTCTGGATAGGTTACAATGTGTCCATACAAGATAGGTTAGAATGTATCCATAGATTGTCTGTTCTGGATAGGTTAGAATAGTATCCACCCACTATCCATATTGGACAGGTTTGAATTTACCCATACATTGTCCATACTGGATATGTTAGAAATGTATCCATACATTGTCTGTATTGGACAGGTTTGAATGTATCCACAATTGCCTGTACTGGATAGGTTAGAAGGTATCCATACATTGTCTGTATTGGACAGGTTAGAATGTATCCACAATTGCCTGTACTGGATAGGTTAGAATGTATCCACAATTGCCTGTGCTGGATAGGTTAGAAGGTATCCATACATTGTACAACACAAACAAACAAAACAAATACATAGCTTGTCTCTGAAACTTTTTTTTGTCTCTGATTCGCTGCAAGAGGAAAGCACACATTCAAATGTATGTCATTCGACTGACCATACACAGATAGTTATAGAGGCCAAAATGTCATTGTTTTCAGTAAGTTGATTCCCTTGTGGGCTTTAGGGTGTCCTTGGATGTCCTCGTATGCAATGATTGGGGTTTGCAGTGGCCATGTAGTCGACAGGTGTTTGCTACTCAGCGAAAAGCTCACATTGTGGAGGCCGTAGGTTCAAATCTTCTATCTGTCTTGGGGATGGGAAGATTCGAAGAGTAGAAGCTGCATTTTTCAGTGACTCGATGGTCTCTTGGCTTGCTCTCTGGCCTGACATGAAGTCTTCTCAGATAAGGGCGAATATCTTTGGTTGGTTTGTTGTGCACATTAAAGAACTCTTGGCAGTTAAAAATCAGTGAAGAGTAGGCTTAAGTGCCACTGATGAGGCAAACTTTCAGATTTTTACCAACAAAACTTCTCCCATAGAAAAAAACAGGCTGCTACTCAAAGCCAAGAAAATCCTGCATTCTTAGGATTGAAAGGTGTATCCATGGACAACAACTTCTTACTGACCATTGGAGAACACATGCCAGAGCCTGTGTAAGAATCATCTAATGTCTTTATACGGTGGATAAATTATGCAGACTCAGAATGACTCATAGTTCAGCTACTGGCAGCTTTCCTGTTTATCCTGATGGAGAGAAGATGCTGGAAGAACAACCAGAATGTTACAGACAGCTTAGCCCAAGCCAGATAAGACAGTACACAACTCATTGCCCACAGATAAACTTTGGCTCTGATGTTCAAAAATTATATTCACTGTGCAGTTATGATATTTACAAACTGTTAATGTTTTAATCCTGACCTATTTTTTTTCTTCTGTTCCCACAGGTGGCCGGCAAGAAAGGTGAAAGTCACTGAGAGAGAACATGGCAGCATTTTCTCTCTGCCTGGACATTGACTTCAGTGGTCAGCACTGGGCTGTTCAGTCTCCTGTGTGGTAGCTCTCCTTCCTCACACACACACACACACTAACACTCACATAAACATAATTTTGGCTGGTGTCTCTGGCCCAGGGAGGCAAAACTTTCACAATAAATGTTATTTTACATAAAGTTGAGCTGTTCCTCCTCCATGTGGTTGATGTCTGAATGTCCAAGTCTTTGATATTTTACTGTTGTTGTACAACAAAGGAGCAAACAGGTACCAACTCCTATACGAGCAAAAGGCCAACCCGTAACTTCTCTGCAGGATGTTTGTGGGAATCAAAAATATATTATCTGACAGATGTGCCCCTGGGATGCAGAGGTCATGGATTGCTTTTTCATCATACTGGGGTTGTTAATTATTTGCTCCTTTGTGGTACATCTGACAATGTGAACAGAGGTGACTGGTTTGATCTGGAGTGTTTCAAAAATGGCTGTAAGAGAGATAATTCTTTTTTTTTATTTTTTAAAAAAAATTTTTTATTTATTTATTTGTTTTTGGTTTCGTTTGTTTTCAGCTTTTGGCATTGAGCTAGTAAGATAAAGGACAAAGTCCAGAGAGGACAAAAAGTCCTCATTTTTAATTTCAAGATATTTACTGCCCCACCTAAACCTTATATGTCATTTTCCAGCAGAAGCCTGAACAGTACTTAAAGAAGTTATGATGGAGGAATATCTCAAAAATCAGAATTTTTTAATGATGAAAACATTCTAATGGTTTTTAATGATATATAGAACAGCATTTTCAGTGGAAATTATTTTTGTTTAGTGGTACACGTAATGCCTCTATATGTACCTGATGACATGTGTCATCACCAGCAAGGGTGGACTTTCATGAGTTTTCCAATGCACCAGAAAGAGAAACACTCACCATATTTGATATCTGAGAAAAAAAAAATGAACTTTAACAGTTCAGAATGATTTTAGCACAATAAGTGAGATGTCTTCATATTCACATAGGACAAAATATTTAAAATGAAATTCTAAAATCAACAGGGACATGTAATATATAAAAGTAGTTTTTTTTTCATCCATTTTTATGATATGCTTAGAAACACATTCCTTCCTCGTGAGAGTGGTCTTTCCTTTGTTCAGCCCGGAGGTTTCCACGCAGAGTATACTTGAAGGTGTTCTATCACTTTTTCTGACATTAACCCTTCTACCCTTGGTGCCCTGTTCCAGAACTACCTCTGAAATCCTAGCAGAAGGGACACAACTCCGCACA